>JASDQU010241487.1:158329-178333 GCA_032191745.1 Picea mariana
ACAAAGATCATCTGATATCGGACACAAGGTGCAAATTTGACTTCACAGATTTGCAGTCATGGCTCAAAGACACTTTCTTAGATCAGAGCGACGAAATCAAGCACTGGGATTCCAATCTTCCTTTATATCTTTTCCCCCAGGTCCATCATTTCCCTAAATTTCCCCTCAAATGCCAGTCTCATTACCTTCCCGACTAGAGAGCCATAGTCTCGTCATTAGGAGAAACTATGTTCTTCATCACGCTAGAGGCCATTGATCAAATGATGCAAATACCCAGAAATAAATTTGCCTCCCCTTTCAATCTCGAAATCATAATAGAGTTATAACAGAAATTATATTTTCCTCAAAGAGCCCAAATATTTGAATTTTTCCTCCCACCGGATGCTTAGTTCCCCAAATCAAATCCCCCCTATCCTTCCTCCTTGTTCTTATAAAAGGGAAACCAAGTCATTTCATCACTCTATTGTCTACTTGGTTATTTTTCAGATACATGGGTGGATGAGCTTATATTGGATTTTCTATCCATTTTCTCTACCGAGGAAAAATCCACCACTCAATTCGACTACAACACTTTCCTTGCGAAGAACATTCACGAGAATTTTTCATAGTTCTCCATAGAGGGCATGTTCCGGTACTCATCCATCCTGGCTTACATGTTTGTCATTTTGCGGGCAGATAGGTTCTCTTTCTCAATGCAGAAGATGGACAAGGAAGGAAAACCTCAAGCAGTCACATTATGGACGTCAGTTCTGAGGAGAAACTCCACTGAGTTCACTTTTAAACAATTCATTGAATTGCTTTATCATCCAGTTGTAGGCATGCTTAGTGGAAGACCTGAGCTGAGAATAAATTAATAAATTCAAAGAGTTCTGCACCTTTCAGACCCAACAAAGACTGGAGATTGGTTTCTATACCAGAATCACACATAAATCAGAGTGTATGGGTGTGAACTAGTTCCATACAAGTTGCCTAAGTATGTGCTTGTTCAAATATTCGCACTAGGATATATTCGTTAGATGATAAACTCAGATGAATTCCATTTTGTGTCTCTGAAGAAAAAACAACAGATGAGGAACAAAGGACAAATAGGCCCATTTATCTGCAACAGTCGAGCTGCTAAGGAAGAGGCAAACAAATTATTGAAGGAAATGAAAATTCAGCACTAGTTTTATTTGGAGACATGACCCCAGTGGGATCATTGCATAGATGAGATCCAAGAACAAAATTTCACCCTATGCCCACATCCTCAAGGAAGAAATTGAAAAATATGTGAACCAGACATAATGGGAAGTAAATACTCTAGTAGATACAGAGCCACAAGAATATCTTTCAACATATATTTCACTAACTACCACTCCAAGGGAACCCAAGGAAAAAAGACCAAGAAAGGATGATTCACCTTTAATCACTGAGTTATCAGCAGAAGAATTTTGGGTATATAGCAAGAAACCAAAAACCACTCATGCTACTTTCATGTCTAATGAGGAAGAGACCTACTCTACCACAATGATTGAGAGAAGACAACATGTGGTGTCAACTTCTTCTTCAAATAAGCATGGAGAAATAGTTGTGACTACCCAAACTTCGCAAGGTTCTGTACCCCTAAGCATTTTTGAAAAATATAAAATGATTAAAAAGAAGAACCAGACACTGACCAATAGCACCTTCTCTCAGTTTTGGAAGAAAACTTCCACAACATAGCACAAACTATTGTCATCATTTGACAAAGAGAAAGGAAGAATGCATCTTGCATTTCTGCAAGCACAGGGGCCTCAACCCAAAGAAATCACTGATTACAAGAAGTCAACTATTGTTTTTGACACCAAACATGTACATCCAGCTGATCAGATGGACTTGCATAGATAGACTGGAGAAATGGTTTTCTCCACATTAGCACATGCTTCCTCTACAACATCAAAGTTACAGGTGTCTTTAAGCAATGTTCAAACCCAATTGAAGTTAGAGAATATATCCTCTTTCGCAAAGGATAATAGAATAAAATCCTTAGAGGAGTTGGTGCTCAAGATTGGGTATGATCCCTCAAATCTTAAATCAACAGAGGAAATGTTGAAGAAAAAGAATGTTGACATTGCATCTTTGAGAAAACAATTGAAATTGCCACCAACAGAGGATTCACAAGCTAAAGAGGTAGCTGAGGCAGAAAATGAGAAATGGAGATAGAGTTGGAAAAATTATTGAAAGAAAAGGAACAAATGACACCAATGGAAGTCATTCCATTGAGTGCAGTTCCCATTGTAGAAGTAAGTACAACAGCAGTTCCAACAACCATTACAGTAGAAATTCCATCAGCAGCCCCATTGACAGCACTGGAAAAAACTGTGGAGTTAGAAAAATCCATGGAGGAAATGACTCTGCAAGGAACAAAGATCAATAGGTTGAAAATGGATATTGAAAATCTATAGGAGCTCAAGTCTTCTTTCCAAACAAGATACAATTTTGAGAGACAGGTGTCAGAGAAACTCAAGCACGAAATATAACAGCTCCAGAAACAAACAGTGGCAGGCAATACATTAGCAAAGGCTAAGGAAAACATATGGACAAATATTGCAAAATCCATAAATGAAATTTGGCCCATGGTGAAAATCATGTTCGAGCAACATGATCTGGTGTTAAAGAGTAGGCAAGCCATTGATAGGATAAGAATAGAGCTGGGTGAGATTCCCTCAGTGGCCGATGAGATCATCAAGTTTGTGAACTCCAAAACCAAAGAAGAGCTGGAAGAATTGATAGTCAAAGACAGAACAAAGACTATCCTCGAGGTAAAAATAGTATTGACTAAAAGGGGATCGATGTTACAGTTGGAGGAAAAGGCTTATAACATGGACAATGAAGTTAAAAGATTTTTTAGCAAGATTGAAGCCTTACAGAAAAAGGGTCTTCCTCATCTACGTGTCCTAAATGATAAACTAATGATTTTGTCTGATTACAAGCAAAGGATCTCCACCGTGGCCAAAGACAGTTCCAAGTTTTCAGGGATACATGTAGCATCATGGGAAAAGCATTCTTGGAGACTCTACAGCATGACCTCAACATTCAACACGATATCAATTATGTCTTCATCATCAAGTCGACTTTTGCTAAATACACCGAGATGGATGAATTTTACCGCCAGTTATTGAAAATTACCATCCCAAGCACACAGAGATGGGATGAGTTGTGTAATTTGATTGAGTAAAGGCAGAGCCTCATCCATCTCAACATCCATCTTAGTGTCCATCTCAGTGTCCAGCACAGTTGAATTCATCTGAATGACTCAACAACGGTCTTCCCCAAAATCATCATGAGATATTCAACACATCATCATCAGTTACTACATTTCTGCATCATCTTAGTGCCCATCTCAGTGTCCAGCACAGTTGAAGTCATCTGAATGACTCAACAACGGTCTTCCCCGAAATCAGCATGAGAGATTCAACACATCATCATCAGTTAGATTAGTTAGTTAGACTCAAACTCTTTCACGTCCTGATCATTAATGATAGGGTCATTGTAACTTTTATTATAAATATTTCTCACTTAGAAGTAGGAGGGGTTGTTGATCTTTACGCCCGAGCAAGCTCTAGTTGTTGTATTTTTTATCAAGAAGTTGTTCCATTAATACAAAGAGAGGTTTCACAGGATTAATGTGTGTCAATTGTTGGTGAAGTTCCCTCTGTCTGTGTACAAGTTTTTTCTTTCTCAGTTATCATATTGCCTCTCTGAAATCTAATCTTTAAAAGAAGTTAAAGTTGCAGAATTTACCATTGTGTACTCTGTTCTTAATCTTTTACAGATTTAAATGTTTTTCCTCTAATGTTATAACAAAGAAATTCTTAAATGCTTTTTGTTTTATTTGATATCTCACCTTTTCAGCAATACAACATTTTTATTTCTAAAGAATCCAGTGTTAGCACTATCTCACCTTGTGAAACGAATCTTGTAATGTTGTCTTTAACTTCTATCTTTTAAAAACAAACCCCATAGCCCAATGGAAGCATAATTGATATTCAACCACTTCATTAAAAAACAATACAAACAACTCAGTTATATTCATTCTAACTAGCCTAAAATCTTTGAAAATGCAAACAAATCTAGAACTCACAGAGAGATCCCTCTCTAAAACTGGTAGGGCTAGCTTCTAGTTTTGAAGCGGTTGGTCAAGTTTACCTCTGATAAGTTTATTCTTACCTCATAACAACCTCTAAGAATTTACAGAGTGATAACATCACCCATGGGCCAAAAATGCATTTCCAAAAGGCCCAAAACTATATAATCAGCATGCGCTAAGACTACACAGGGAGTGCATGCACATGCACCATTTAGAAATGCAGGAAAAAGAACACATGCGCATGATGTGCGAATGTGGACACAAAAAACTACGCATCCCTCAAAACAGTGCATTTATGATATTGGTTAGCCTCCCACCCACTTTTGGTTCAACGTCCAAGTCAATTTGACATCCAAATCTCGACTGAATCCGGCTGGGTGGCTGTTCAAAGACATAAGGGTGCCCTAAATGGCCCCTTGTTCACACTAAAATTTGGTTGAATAATGCCTCAAATTTATGATATAAAAGGAGGCCATGGGTGCACTACATTTTCAAGGGAGTTCATTTGTATTGTTATGCTGTTGATATTCTCTTGGAGGATCCTCTTTTCTCATCAAGAGAATGCTAGCACCATTACACTTAGCCATTCATATCACCTCTATATTGAATGTGCTTTGGATTATTTTCACCATTTCATTCTGGTTCCTCATTTGTAAGAAGAGCTCAATATTTTGGGGTCCAAGAGCCCTCCCTTGGAGGAAGACGGGACCCAAAGTCTCCCTTTCTCTTTGGTGTTTTCTTTCCACTAATACAATCCTTTCCATTGGTGGCATGAGTCTTGTTTGTTTCTTGTTCTTATGTCCTTATTCATTATAGTTTAATTTTCTTTATCATTCTTAGTTTAATTCTTTGCTTATCCTTTATGCTTTGCACTTCTAACTCTTTCCTCTACTGTTGTCTTGCCTAGCTGACCCAAATGGGCTTGTAAGCACCCTTATTTTTCTCATTTAGGTGACAAAAGAGGTGCAACAATTGGTATGTTTTTAAGTTCCTGAGTAGATATACAAATATAATCACCACAAATATTGAATACAAAATAGATCCAGAGAGAAATATAGAAGAACCAACTCTTTTATTATAGAAAACCCTTGAGGTATGGAAACACCATACAATGGATCATATTATGGAAGGGATCCTCTCCTATGCACTTGCCTCTTCGAGGAGAAACCTCCTAATGAAATTTATCTCCAAATATAATACTTCTCTTCATATACCATTACATTGATTGAACCCCTTTATATAGTGATACCAACAACCTAAGATAATTATAGAGGAGGAACCTTATAGAAGTAAAACCTTCTAGTCAATCCTCTTACATTTACTATATCTAACTACCATAGTGGGACTTTTTAATAATATAGTGGATCTATTCCACCTTACATTGAGTGGCCTCCACTATTATCATTATGGGCCCTCCGAGTCCCCACTACCTCTCCAGATACCTAACATTTCATCACCCTTATGAAAGTGTTTTCCTCAATCCTTGTTATGAGGGTGTACAACCATATACCAGGGTCCCATGGATAAGTGTGTACCATAGTACTAAAGTAGACTAGAGAACCAGGGTCCCATGTAGAAATGAAAGCCACCATGATGAAGTAGACTAGAGAACCATGGTCCCATGTAGAAATGAAAGCCACCATGTTGAAGTAGTCCAACCACCATTGTAAAATAGGGTTCCATGTCTGAGGGCTCATGTGAAATCCATGTAGAGGGTATCATAACCCAATAACCAACTGAAAATGATGCTCCAAAAGCTGACAACTGTCATGTGGATCTAAATAAGAAGATACATCCACATAGTGGGAAAGGGTCATAGTTGAATCTGAAAGGAATAATACCATTGTAGAATATGCAGGATGGACACTAGTAATCGTAAATGGCACATTATTTTTCACACTGATGTTCTCTACAAAAGATAGAGTAGAGTCATCCAATAAAATATGAAAGTGGTTGTCATCCCAAAAATGGTAACTATCCATATACCAAGCATCACAATTGGCCTCAAAATTATACCAAGCATATACTTCTTGATTATATTCATCCCTGATGTTTTCCATCATATATCCCTCTTGTAGGAGAGCCAATGATCGTTGACTATTGTGATAATTGTCTCTGTGGTCGTGTAGACTAGCCTTGATGCCTTGCAGGTGGTCATGCATATCAACTTTGAGGGCTTCAATTTGTCGTAAACTTTCCTTGAGTTGAGAGTGCATATCCATTGGAAACACCACATATAATGTACAAAAAGAAAAATATTAAAATAATATATCCAATGGAATTTATCTGGTAGCAATCTGAACACCTTGTGCAAAGTTATGAACTCTACAATCTTACTGTCGTCACAAAAAACCCCCCAAAATGATTGATTTTAAATCAGCGATATCTTCACTTCTGGAGATCCAATTTGGGTGATTTGTTTTTTGAAATCAAATATTTTGGAAAGAGGAAATCAGATATGTAATTTTTTTATAAAATTCAGCCTCCAGATGCTACAAAAAAAAAAAAAATTGTGTCGTCATCAGCAGAAAAACCCTAAAAAATTGCAAATTTTAAACATCAATAACTTTACTTCTCAGACTTCGTTTTGGACGATTTTTTTTTAATTAGTATTTTTCTGAGTGGAAATCAGATATACAACCATTTTTTTCAAATATTTCACATTAATACACATAAATAATCCAAAATGTTGCATCCCTCTTTGGTTTCTGCAAAAAAACTGCAAAAATAGAATAACATTTTCCCACAATTCTTGCCAAGGAAATTTCTTTGATTTCAATTGTTAAGTTCCTAAGTATATCTACAAATATAATCACCAAAAATAATGAATACACAATATATCCAAAGATAAATATAGAAGAAACCACACTTTTATTATAGAAAACCCTTGAGGTAGGGAAACACCATACAATGGATCCTATTATGGAAGGAATCCTTTCTTGTGCACTTGCCTCTTCGAGGAGACAACCTCCTAATGAAATTAAACTACAAATAAAATACTTCTCTTCATATCCCATTACATTGCTTGAACACATTTATATAGTGCTACCAACAACCTAAGATCATTCTAGAGGATGAACCTTCTAGTAAGTCCTCTTACATTTATTATATCTAACTACCATAGTGGGCCTTATTTAATAATAAAGTGGATCTAGTCCACCTTACATTGAGTGGCCTCCACTATTATCACTATGGGTCCTCCGGGCTCCCCACTACCTCATATCTATCTAGAGAGGTAGTGGGGGGGGGAGGGGGGGGGGCAGAGGGCCCATAGTGATAATAGTGAAGGCCACTCAATGTAAGGTGGACTAGATCCATTATATTATTAAATAAGGCCCACTATGGTAGTTAGATATAATAAATGTAAGAGGACTTACTAGAAGGTTCTTCCTCTATAATGATATTAGGTTCTTGGTAGCACTATATGAAGGGGTTCAAGTAATGTAATGGGATATGAAGAGAAGTGTTATATTTGGAGCGGTATCTCAATAGGAAGAAGCCCCCTTGAGGAGGCAAGTGAACATGAGAGGATCCCTTCCATAATAGGATCCATTGTATGGTGTTGCCCTACCTCAAGGGTTTTCTTATAATAAAAGTGTGGTTTATTCTAAATTCCTCTTTGGATATATTGTGATATTTATACATTCATGTATTTGGTACTTAACAATTGTTGTCAGAGCACTTTCCTTGGCAATAGTTGTGGGCAAATATTTCTCTATTTTTACAGTTTTTTCAAGAGAAACCAAAGAGGGATGCGACACTCCGGATGATTTATGTGTATTTATGTGCAACATTTGTAGAAACCGGTTGTATATTTGAGTTCCTCTCATAACAACACCTAATTAAAAAAAACAAATTGTTTGAAACAGAGTCCAGGAAGTAAATTTATTGCAGTTTTAAAATATGCAATTTTTTAGGGTTTTTCCGTGGACAACGACATAATTTTTGGATTTATGTAGCACCTCGAGGCCAAATTTGCTAAAAACAATTATAGATATGATTTCTTATTTCCAAAATAGTTGATTTTAAAAAAGTATCACCCAAATCAGAGCTCAGGAAGTGAAGATATCGCTAATTTAAAATCAATGATTTTGGGGGGGTTTTGTGATGACAACAAGATTGCAGAGTTCATAACTTTGCACAAGATGTGCAAATTGCTACCAGATAAATTCCATTAGATATATTATTTTAATATTTTTAATTTTGTACATTATATGTTGTGTCTCCAATGGATATTCACTCTCAACTCGGGGATATTTTACGGCAAATTGAAGCCCTCAAAGTCGATATGCATGACCCCCTGCAAGGCATCAAGGCTAATCTACATGAAAACACAGGCATTTATCGCAATAGTCAATGGTTATTGGCTCTCCTACAAGAGGGATATCTTATGGAAAACATCAGGGATGAATATAATCAAGAATTATATGTGTGGTATGATTTTGAGGCCAATTTTGATTCTTGGTATATGGATAGTCATCATTTTTTGGATGACAACCACTTTCATATTTTATTTGATGACTCTACTCCACATTTTGTAGAGAACATAATTGTAACAAATCAGGCACTAGTTATGATTACTAGTGTCCATCCTGCATATTATACAGTTGTATTATTCCTTCCATATTCAGTTATGATCCTTTCCCAATATGTGGATGGATCTTCGTATTTAGATCCACATGACAGGTGTCAGTATTTGGAGCATCATTTTCAGTTGGTTATTGGGTTTCGATACCTTCGACATGGAGTTCACATGAGAACTTGGACATGGGACCCTAGTTTACAATGGTGGTTGGACTACTTCAGCATGGTGGCTTTCATTATTACATGTGTTGAAACAGATCTTAAAATCTTTAATCCTTAAGGCCTAGATTTTTATTTTTTGTGTTTTTCGGGTTTTGGCTTTCTTAAAATAAGAATTTCGTCATTTCTAAATTCGCGACGCCTTTTTATCATTTATTTTTGAATAAATATGGGAAAGAGTTTACAAAAATACAAGTTTTCCAATGCTCTTTGAAAAATTATTTAAAATGGGTTGTAATTCAAAATTTGCGATTTTCTAATTTAAACGTGAAAGAAATCGGGATTCGGGGTTTCCTGTAAACAAATGTTCGATGCTAATTGAATCATGAAACCCCAATCCCCAATTTTTCAATACGTTTAAGTCCTAATTAAAACACGAATTAATTAATTCTCTTTTAAGAAAATTTAAGAGTTAAGATAATTATGTCGCGATTTCGGGATTTGCGGTTTTGTAAGAACACGTCTCTTATCATCATATTTCCCAAAATCTCGATTTCCAGAATCCCGATTCATAATTCACGTTAAAACTAAACTAATTCTATTTTGTCCTTAATCTTGATTACTTAGTTAATTAAGATAAGTTAAGTCATGTTTAAAAGAAACAGGCCATCACGATTTCGCGATTTCGGGATTCGCGATTCCATGAGAGCACGTCTCATGTCATCAGGTTTCCCGAAATCCCGATTTCTGGAATTCCGATTAATGAAATCTCGAAAGGGTCGAATCTCGATTAATCAACCTACTAAAAACGTTTAAATATTAAATAAAATATCGCGATTTCATCGATCGGGATTTTTCGACGACATACCTTTTGACATCAAGATTGTCAAAACCCTGAAAAGTCATGTTTTCAGATTTAATCTATAATTAACACTAAAAAATCTTCTTTCTAAAGCAGGTTTAAAGGTAATCTTTCTGTAAGTGTTCATTAATGCTTCATTTTCCGATTAAGCAAGTTTCTTGTTTTATTTGAAAAGTCGAGAGCGCCTAAGTATGGATATTAAATGCATATCTCCGAAAATATCTTATGCATTAAGAGCTTTAAATTCATGACAATTGTACAAATCTCGTCTTTTTTAAAATATATTCTAAGTAAATGTTTGAATGTTTGTATTTACATTTTAAGCTAAGCTTATTCATCCACTATCTGTGACAGGTTTTTAAGTCAAACACAGAGCCATGGCACCTAAAAAAGCACCGAAGAAAAACAAAGACACACAGGAAGGTGATATTATCTCGGATACTACTCCACACGCTATACACTCCATCAAATCATGGGCTCAAATCTCTAAATTGTTGGAGGATGAGTTAAAGAATGCAGACCCTGATTCTGAAAATCATCTCTGGGACGTTGCTGAGTATGAACTTCATAAGGTTGTTGCGCATCCGAGGCTGGTGGCATATACTAAGATGGTCGACTGGGCTCTGGATAAGGTATATATCCCAACAAGGAGCATTCAAAATGAGCAAGGAGCTATCATCGGCTCATTCAGGCCTGAGCACATTCAAGTAATGTATAAACTCTCGCCAAAACATAAACACACCTTTAATGCTGAATTTTTAGCTGAGTTTCAGAGAAAAGAATGTATTGAGGCAGACCAAACATACCTCGACATGATTAAAGGATGGGCGAGGTCTGAAGCAAAGTTTAGGGCTGATTCTCATGGAATTTATGCTATAGCTTCCTTAAACAAATATATGGTTTATCTAGCCATGATGTTATGTATAATTTTCGAGAGAAAAGATCCCTGTCACTTTCATGCAGACTGGGTACCCTTCTTAGAGGAAGTTTCAGAAGGAAATAGTTTTAACTGGCATAAAATTTTATCGGATAACCTGACACAAGAAATTTTAAATTACAAAGCAACCAAGTCAAAAGGACAACCAGTGTCTTTTTATATGTCTGCATATATTATGGATGCAATCTATTTTGTGACCCCCTTTAAATTAATGAATTGGAGTTGGAGCATCTCATGTCCAGAACCCATTCATGAATACCACTCAACCCTTTGGGAGGAAAAATATAAAGACGTTTTTTACGATGTTTGTCACTTTGTCATTATTCCTATGCACAAATTATTTTTTGGATGCGAACCCCCTCGCATTTCTGATGCAGTCATAGAAAGTCTTAAATTAGTTGTCGACTGGTTTATTGAGGAAAATTTTTCCTATATTAGGGTCTATGGTTGTTCCATTCCCCCTCATGCACTCCCAAAATTCTTACCAGACAGATTGGTATGCAGAGAAGTAGCTCATCAGATAGCCAAGGGTGGTATTGGGTTGGAATTAAAAGAACTTCAGAAAAAAGCATGGCCATCTTTCCTTGTTCATGTCAGAAAATTTCCTTTATCAAATTTAGGCCATTCTAAGGTAGAGGCCGAGTCATTGGAAGAAGTGAAGCTAGTAAATATTGAACACAAAAAATATGACCCCTACCAAATAATAAGTAGGAATTACATACATTATAATTTAAAGGCATATGAACATGAAGTCTCTGTTTATGATGATATTTTTAAAGATGTTAAGTCTTATGAAGAAGTGTTGAAGAGAGTCCAGGCCTTGCCACCTGAGTCATAGGCTAGGTTTGCATCTTTTCAAAGCCATAGGAGAACTGCCTACCTAAGATTTTATAGGGTGAAATTTCAACCCCATTGCCAGAACAGGAAGAAACCCCTCCAGGGTTTGAAACTAATACTCAGGGTAAAACAAATGACAAAGGTAAGTTGAAAGATACTGAGATACCTTCCCAAGCTGCGGAGGGTTCCCAAACAAAAGAATCAGGAATGGATAAGGGAAAAGAGACAGAAACAATTTTAGAAATCATGAAGAATGTTCTAGAAAAGATAGGAGAAACAACTTCAACTGAACTTGGTAGTCCTATCACCTCTTTAACTCCATTACAGTCGACTTTTGGAACCTCTCATGAAGGAGTTTTATATGTCAGTGATCTAGAGTCGATTTCAAGAGATGAAATCTCCCCATCGGATTACTTTTTTAGCAAAAAGCGAAGAGCAGTCTTGAAACAGGAAATTCATCCAAGAGGAGAATGAATGAATAAAAAGCATAGAGTTATCATAGATGGAAAGAAACTCAAGGATGGAGAGTTTTCCATAGAATTATCAGGTACAATGGGTGTTATAGCATCAACAAACATGTATTTTGTAGGTAATTTAATAACTCTGCTTGAACAGAAGGACCAAACAATAATCTAGTTGCAAGACCAACTAAAAGAAAATGAAAGAAATATTAGTTGGGGAATACAGAAGGGTCTAGAACAAGCTAGACTAAAGGATATACAAGAAATCTAGAAATTGAATAAAGACTTGGATGAGGCAAAACACTTAATACAGGTCACACAGGAACAAGTTCGAAAGCTGGGAGAAGAAAATAAAAATTTGCAAGATAAGATTATTTCTATTGCTAACCAGGTAGTTGAACTTGAAAATTTCAGAACACAGGCATCAGAGATATATGTAAGAATAGAGGAGGAACAACAGAAAGTGTTCTTGAATCTGGAAGTAATCCAGAATTATTTTCAGGAATCAAATAAGTCTTTGGAGAATGTGTTCCAGAAAGAAAGAGAGGCGAAAGAAGCTAGGACAACTTTTCAGAAAGCAGTGGCTTTCTCATCAAAGGGAGAAATTGGAAAGACTCAAAAATTATCTATTTCTGAACATGTTAAAGGGGATATAATGATTAAAGTATGGGAAACAAAGCTGGATGAATATAAATGAATCACAAGAGAAGTTAATAAAGATTGTCAAGGAATCTTTGATCTCTTTGAAAAAGATTCATTAAATATCAGAACAGATGGTTGTTCTAGATTGTTAGGCAAAGTCAATATTGCCAAGCACCCGCTGAAGTTTAGAGAAGAGTTGAAAGAAAAGAAAGCAGAGATTTCAAACATCAAATTGATCAACATCATAGAGATCAACAAGTGGATGGTGACTTCAAGTTTAAAGTTGAAAACTGTTAAATTCACAGAAAGAATGATAGAAAGTCGATTGCCCGAATTACAAAGGAGATTTTTCTCATTTGAAGCAAATGAGATACCCGAAGCTCCCAGGATCTTAGTAAAYTTTTTGGGAAAATGTGTTCAGTGTGTTGATGCAGAAAAAGGAAGTTCGTCAATGCAAGCTTAAAACCTTTTTTAAATGTTTTTATTATTAGAAATTAAAAAGAAAATTGTAAACGGTTGACATTATTTTTATGTAACCGTAATATTAGGAAGTTGGTTAGTCACCAACAAGAAACTTTAATGAAAATGTATAAATATAGTTTCTAGAGGCTGAGAAAAGGCTTCAGAAATTTTGGGAGATAGCCATTTTTGTAATATCAGTTTTGAAATACATCAGAATATTGATCACAAACGAGATTCTGGATCCTACAACTTTGTAACTATGTGTCTTCTCCCTGTTTAATATACTTTGTTGAATTTTTCCTTGAATGTTTTCTCTAACAAGTAAATCAGTTTGAAGTTATATACATCGTTGATTTATATTTTAGATTGGTTTGGATGTCAAATGATTTATAGTTTTTCCTCTGAAATTACTTTTAGTAATTTTAAGACCTGTAAAACTTTTGTTCCTTAATACTTAACTCTTGTTAGAAACCTCGTTTTTCTTTCATCACTGTCTAATTGAAATATAAGATTCTTTCTTGATTAAAGCCTTATATTTCTATGTAGTTTTTATTTGTTGTTTATAATTCTCGAAATTGTTACAAAACCAGGAAACGACGTTGAATGTGTTTTACATTACTGTTTTAGATTTTAAAATTGTTTTCCTTGATCTCATCTCTGGAAATCTGAAGTAGCAAACTGATTAAAATCTCTTTATAAATAAATAAAGTTTTATCATCCATGACTGTCCCTAGTAGCAGACAACCCAACGTTGAACTGGGCCTTCAGGATCAAACCAGTATTGCCCTAAGTTTATTTAATACTATTTTACAAACAATGACTAACTGGGTTGAGTTAGAACAATCCTGGGTTGCTATTGAGCGAGACATTAACATCCAAGAACAACAGGAAGCAAGACAGAGATAGTTGAGAAACTGAATCTGCTCTAATCTTTCTTTGATTCCTTATTCCAAAATCTTTTCCTTAAATCATTTACGGATGCCTTGATGGTATGTTTTATAGCCTTAAAACATAAACTCAGGAACAACATCTTTTTGAAGCCATTGTCAGGGACGAAGAAACGAATCTTTTCCCTGGGAAGAACGACATTGACATTTTTTGTTTTTGATAGTGAACAAGAACAGAAAACCTTCTAAGGCTATTATTTTTCACTTGGCGACTCCAAAATAACTAAACTAGCTAGTAGCCGAAAGAACACCAGAAAAAACCCAGATAGTAAGCAGACCTCGCCAGTCTCCAATCCGATTTTTTTTTAAAATCGTGAAAATCACTAAAAAAAGTCTTTTTGTCCAATATACTATAGATCAACTTGACTTTATGCAATCACACTCATCGGAAACTCTAGAAATATGACTTTCACTTCCCCCCTCATTTGATACTTTCTCATTCCCTGAAGTTTCTTCTCCAGATTTCCGAGAATCTCTCCTCACACTGTCCAAACTTCAATCCCAAATCTAACCATGGTTGCACAAGGAGGTGCTGGAGCTGGAGGTGGTGCCCCTGGAGGTGGTCAAGCACCGCTTCCCGGGATGTTCTCTAAAGTGGATGCTAGATATGCTCCCCTTGTTCTTCCTGTTCCTCTTCTTGATCTCCCTGAGAATTATATGAAAAGCCTTCTGAAAATTACAGGGGAAGGTGATTTGACTGCCCAAGAACATATAAACGTTTTTGATCAATTTGCTGACATACTTGGAATAGAACATGAAGATGTTTATTCTAGACTACTTGTTCAAACTTTCGAGGGATAGGTGAGGACCTGGTTTCGATCCTTAGCAGTTGGATCTTCAAGATCCTATGAAGAACTTGAAATTGCATTTATTAGAAAATGGGGAGAGAGGAAGGATCACCTCTACTACTTAACCGAATTTGGAGCCCTTAGAAAGAAAAACTCTGAGTAAGTTCTATAATTCACACAAAGGTTCAATAAGTTGTACAATAAAATTCTAGTTGAAGTTAAAGCTTCACAACCTGCAGCAAAAGTGACTTTTGCTGGCACTTTTGACCCCGACTTTGCTTTATTATTGAGAGAAAGGAGATCAATAGATCTCACAAAAATGTAGGATGATGTGCTCGAGATTGAATCGAATATGATGTCATCAAGGAAGCTTAAAGCAAAGACTGAAACTGGAAAGAAAGAAAATAAAAAATTTAAAGAGCAAGGTGGACCTTCAGGGTCAGGAAAATCCTCTGGAGATAGAATAAAAGAGATGGATAGGGTCATTCGAGAACTTTCAAACAAGATCTCGAAAATGGAACTAGAGAAATCGAAAAGAGACAATTTCCCCAGAAAATATTTTCGAAGAAATCCTGAACCTCAAGGACCACAGAAAATAATTAAAAATGAAGATCAAAAAATTCAAACACCTTTTAAAAGTGAAAACTACATCGGAGAGGAATATTTAGGAGATTTTGAAGAAATCGATGAAGATATTAGTAACCTTGGCAACGATAATAAATCCCCTTATTTATCTAGATAGGATTACGAAGCATCTTTAAATAAAGAAAGTACATCAGAAGAACATGTTAGCATTAATATGACTGATGATTTCACATATCAAAATATTGCAGATGATATTATTGCTGAACTACAGGGAAAATATGATTTGAGACCAAGAAACAAAAATCTCCCAAATGTTCCGACAAAAAAGAATTTGCCAAGAAACAAAACTGATGAGGTAACTCCAAAGGTTGCAGATAAATAGTCTGCAAAAAGAATCACAACTTAAACTCAACCTATACAGTCAGAACTAGTAGGAACACTCCCTGTGAAGACACCAGCTCCTATAAAAGAAAACAAGGTCACATCTCAACATAAAACTGAAAAGAAAAGTATGGAAGCCCCGAACATTGAAAATGACAAGGCTCTAGGAAACTACAATTTGGAAAATGAAATAAATAAAATGAAAATGCCTATTCCCCTTGTTGAGTTAGCTAAAAATCCTATATATAGAAAACAAATCGCCAAAATGATTAATTTTTCCAAAGATGAAAGCCAGGCCGATGCCATCAACTTAGAGGATGACAAACCTATCTTAGTTTTCGGTGCAAGAGACACAGTGGCTCCTTTTTATATTACGTTAACCTTGTTTGACCACCTTCTCCATAACTGTATGTTGGATTCTAGAGCTTCCCACAATGTTATGCCAAAGGCAATAATGGAAAAACTTGGTCTTGAAATCACAAGACCCTATGGTGATTTATATTCTTTCGATTCGAGGAAAGTAAAATGCATAGGTATGATTAAAGACCTAGTGGTAGGTTTGGCTCAAATACCTGCTAAAAATATTCTTATGGATGTAGTAGTCACTGAAATTCCCCCAAAATATGGTATGCTATTATCTAGATCATGGGGCGCTAAGCTTGGAGGATCTCTCCAACTAGATATGACATATGCTACAATTCTAGTTTTCGGAGGCCAATTCACTCGTCTTTACAGAGAGACTAGGTTAGAATTTATTGTGGGTGACCCGAAAAACCCTAACAATCATCCAGTTTATATTGCCGACCAAGATTTAGGAAACTGTATATTATCTTTAGATGACGATTTTGAAGTAGATGTAGATGATAAATGTAGAGAAGAAAAAATTGAAGAAAAAGAAATAGAGAAAAATGTATATAGTACTGGTGTATGGAAAATGTATTTTGATGGTGCTTCCTCCTATCTTGGATCCGGGGCAGGAGCACTTCTTATCACTCCTGATGATCAATTTTTTATTCCTTTTTCATATAGGATCCAATGTAATATAGATTGTACAAATAATGTATGTGAATATGAAGCTCTAGTGCTAGGATTAGAAGCTGCTAGAAGGATGAAAGTTAATAAAATCGAAGTCTTTGGTGACGCTGAGTTAATTATAAAACAAGTAAATTGACAGTATCAGGCTAAGCATCCCAGATTACGGTCCTATAGGAATTGTGTCTGGGGTTTAATCAAGAACTTATTCACATCTGTGAATTTTCATTTCATCCCAAGATCCTAGAATCAACAGGCTGATGCTTTAGCCAAAGATGCATCAACCTTTACACCCCCGACTGCTTTTAATTTAAAATATCATATACAAATGAGACATCTCCCTTCAATAACAAATAATATACAACATTGGCAGGTTTTTGAAGATGATGAGCAGCTTCGAAAGTTTCTAGAATCATTAGATGAATTTGCAGAAACGCATATTGATCAGGAAAATCAAAATGATCCTATTTGGATCATGCAAGAAGGGGAAGATTCTAAAGAATTTCACGATAAAACTGCAAACCACTGAATGCTTGTTCTCAAGAACAACCAAATCCCCAAGGGTCTAATCCCTTTGGAAAGACTTTTTAATCAAGATGATATCCCTTCTAAAACTACTCTACAACCCCAACCAGAGGAGGTCAAAGATTGTAATATAGGAACTAAAGAAAACCCCTGAATGGTTAAACTATCCAAATATTTATCAACAGAAAACAAAAATAAATACACGGAGTTGTTAAGAAAATATAAGATGTTTTTGCATGATCGTATGAAGAACTGAAAACATACGACACTTCTGTAATTGAACATAAAATACCTCTCAAACCAAGTGTCAAACCTTTCAAAAAAAAACTCCGACAATTTAACCCTATTTTATTACCTGTTATCGAACGAGAAGTTAAAAAACTTCTTGACGCTAAGATAATTGTACCCCTAAGATATTCTGATTGGGTAGCTAATCTAGTCCTAGCTAGAAAGAAAAATGGGGAAATCAGATTATGTGTTGATTTCAGGAATCTTAATAAATCTTCTCTTAAAGATAATTATCCTCTACCTAAAATGGACCATGTTCTTGAAAAAGTAGTAGGGGCTAATAGAATGTCCATGATTGACGGATTTTCAGGTTATAATCAAATTGCCATCAGTGATCTTGATCAAAGAAAAAATCGCATTTACCACTCCTTGGGGCACGTTTATGTATGATAAAATGTCGTTTGGACTAATGAATGCAGGAGCTACTTTTCAACGTGCAATGAATATTGCTTTCGTCGGCGAATGGGACAAATTTGTAGTCATCTATTTGGATGATCTTACTGTTTTTTCTAAATCGGATAAAGACCATATGATTCATCTCAAAAAAACATTTGAAAAATGTCGCAGGTTTGGTCTATTCTTAAATCCTAAAAAGTCTCATTTCGCTATGTAAGAAGGCAAGCTGTTGGGTCACATTGTATCCAAAAATGGAATCAGGATTGACCCTAAAAGAGTAGAGGCTATAGATACAATAGCTATTCCTAGGAATGTGAAAGAAATTCAATCATTTTTAGGAAAAGTAAATTTCTTGAGAAGATTTATTCCTAACTTCGCTGAAATTGTTAAATTGATTACATATATGCTTAGAAAAAACAGTGAAGTAAAATGGACAGATGAAGCTAAGGCATCCTTTGCCCATATTAAGAAGGTTATAAGTGAGGCACCAGTACTAGTGAGCCCAGATTATCTCAAAGATTTTCTTATTTTTTCATTTGCCTCTGAACACACGCTTGCTGTTGTACTCCTTCAGAAGAACGAAGAAGGTTTCGAGCAACCGATAGCCTAATTTAGAAAAAGCCTCCGAGATGCTGAACTCAAATACAATATAATGGAAAAGCAAGCGTATGCTATGGTAAAAGCATTGAAATCTTTCACAACTTATGTTTTACATTCTAAAGTGATTGCATATGTACCCACTAGTGCTGTAAAGGATATCTTGGTTCAAGCAGATAGTGATGGTAAAAGAGGAAGATGGATTGCAAAAATTCAAGAGTTCGACTTGGAGGTTAAACCGACCAAATTGGTAAAAGGACAGGATTTAGCTAAACTTTTAGCTGAATCCAATTTCAGGGCTCTTGGGATAAATAGTTCTCAGGAGGAAGAAGGATGGGTAGATGTGAATGAACTTGAGGACCAAATAGTCGAAAATAGGATCGAGGAGAACTTTGCGTCGTTGAATTGGTACAAGGACATAGTAACATACTTATTAACTTTGAAATGTCCAGCTGACTTGTCTCCATACAAAGCTAGAACGCTAAAGTTGCATGTAGTGAAATACTGTATTTCCGAAAAATGATTATATTGGAAAGACCCACTTGGTTTCCTCTTGGTCTGTCTGGTCGAATTAGAAATAGAAGAAGTTATAGGTCAATTTCATGGAGGAGTCTGTGGAGGACACCACGCTTGGAGAGATACAGCATATAAAATCCTGAGAGCTGGTTATTACTGGCCTAAACTTTTCCCAAATGTTAATGCTAAGGTACGATCTTGCATCCCTTGCCAATTCTTTGCAGGAAAACATAAGCTACCAACAATGCCATTAGTCCCAGTCAAGACAAAAGCTCCTTTTCAGCAATGGGGACTTGATTTCATAGGTGAGATAAATCCTCATTTAAGTGCCCAACATAGATGGATTTTGACCGCTACAGACTATTTCACCAAATGGGTGGAAGCCATGCCAACAAGGAAGGCCATTGATTCAGTAGTTATAGAATTCTTAGAAGAAAATATCTTGTCTAGGTTCGGCTGTCCTAGAAAGATAGTCACAGACAATGCACAGGCTTTTAAGTCTATGGCAATGGTTAGTTTTTGCCAGAAATATAATATTGTGTTGGGACATTCCACAACATACTACCCGCATGGAAATGGTCTGGCAAAATCTTCTAACAAGAGCTTGATCGGTATAATCAAGAAAGTCTTAAATGAAAATAAAAAATCTTGGCATTTGCATTTAAAATATGCTCTATGGGCAAATCGGATAGGCACAAAGAAGTCTATCGGTACTTCTCCCTTTCAAATGGTATATGGAACTGATGTAGTGTTTCTCATAAACCTAGCACTTCCTGTGATGAAACTATGTGTTAGCGATATTTCTTGCTTATGGGGTTTAGATATCAAAAGAATGGGTTAAAACCCACTTGTCCAAAGTTTCGGGCGATGATGCGCCCGTGGTAAGAAGCAAGCAAG
>JASDQU010241487.1:207973-261876 GCA_032191745.1 Picea mariana
CTCATTGCCTGCCACGCGTCCCGTTCCTTTCCACGTCATTCTCTCACCCGAAGGCGAGCTTGTTTCTCCCGTCTTCCCCCCCCATTTACCTGGGTTCCTTCCGCCATGGATCACCTTCCTGTCACCCCTCTCTGTCATCACTCCCACTTCTCGCCATTCCTTCCATGCGTTTCCCGATGCCACCACTCCTACCATACGCCATGACCTCCGCCCTGGCCCTTGTGTCCGTCCTTCAAGCTATTCGGTTGTGCCAGATGGCAACGTGAGAAGTCTTCCCTATCCCGAGATGCTGAGTTGGCCTAGCCGTTTCAATCCCAAGAAGCAGTTATTGAGGCGGTTGAAGGTGGTTAGACATCGTCTCCACCATAATGGGGACGTCCTGCAATGAATTAAAAGCACATCGATTCGCCGATGTAACTGTCAGAAGATCTATCACGTCTACCACAAGTTGCACGACTATTCAAAGATTGCGGGTGCAGAATGTCAGAAGCCATGCAGACGCAAAGCCTTCAATGCGTTTTCTCGATCTTGTTGCTGTTGTTGTTTTGAGTATATGTAGGAATTTTTGCCATTTTGGTATCTATCGATGGTAGAGCTAAGCTCCCGACTGTAAAGTTTCAGCAATACTATGGTTTCCTGGTTATGCCTCTGTGTTTGAGACTTCTTGGTTTATAACAAAAAGTTTCCTTTCTTGTCCATCTTTGTTTCATCTTTGCTAGGGGGTTCACAGTTGAAGGATTCACGTGGACTTAACAATCTTGTTGCGATAAAGGATTTGTTGTGACATCTTTGTATTCTCTGGTATTTGTGTTTGAATATAAAAGGATTTTGTGTTTGAATACATTTCTTCCTCAGTCTGTTACATACCTGATGTCTGTGATAGACCATTGCGCCCTTCTTGCGTAAGTCTTCCACCTACTCATCCTTTTACTACGACTCATTGTTTGGAGTTTATCAAGACCTCACTCTTTCATGCATGCCTGGTCTGGTTTCTGAGCTTTCCACCGTTTGATCACCCTTTAAAATAAATCGTGACATTAAAACTGATGGGCTTTGGGCTCTGCTTCTGCTAGCAATCCAGGAGTGACTTCCGAAAGCCAACACTATGGCAAGACGAGAAGGAAGAACAGTAATGTAAAACACATTCAAGGCCATTTATATAAGGCTTTAATCAAGAAAGAATCTTATATTTCAATGTAGTGTTTATTTGTTGTTTATAATTCTTGAAATTGTTACAAAACCAGGAAACGGCCTTGAATGTATTTTACATTACTGTTTTAGATTTTAATTTTTTTTTCCTTGATCTCATCTCTGGAAATTTGAAGTAACAAACTGGTTAAAATCCCTTTATAAACAAATAAAGTTTTATCATCCATGACTGTCCCTAGTAGCAGACAACCCAACGTTGAACCGGGTCTTCAGGATCAAACCAGTATTGCCCTGATTTTATTTAATACTATTTTACAAACAATGACTAACCGGGTTGAGTTAGAATGATCATGGGCTGCTATTGAGTGAGACATTAGCATCCAAGAACAACAGGAAGCAAGACAGAGACAGTTGAGAAACTAAATCTGCTCTGATCTTTCTTTGATTCCTTATTCCAAAATCTTTTCCTTAAATTATTTACGGATGCCTTGACGGTATGTTTATAGCCTTAAAACATAAACTGAGGAACAACAACATGGGACCCTATTTCTTTAGTGTACTTCAACACTATGGTCCACACTTATCCATGGGACCCTAGTATATGGTTGTACACCCTCATAACAAGCATTGAGGACAACACTTTCATAAGGGGGATGGAATGTTAGGTATCTAGAGAGGTAGTGGGGGGGTCAGAGGGCCCATAGTGATAATAGTGGAGGCCACTCAATGTAAGGTGGACTAGATCCACTATATTATTAAATAAATTTCACTATGGTAGTTAGATATAATAAATGTAAGAGAACTTACTATAAGGTTCTACTTATAGAATGTTCCTCCTATAGAATGATATTAGGTTGTCTATATAAAGGGGTTCAAGAAATGTAATGGGATATGAAGAGAAGTATTGTTTTTGGAGCGGTATCTCAACAAGAGGAAGCCCCCTCGAAGAGGCAAGCGAACATGAGAAAATCCCTTCCATAATAGGATCCATTGTATGGTGTTGCCCCCTACCTCAAGGGTTTTCTTATAATAAAAGTTTGGTTTATTCTATATTTCTTTATAATAAGAGACTTTGTGTCACAATTGCTATAGTTGTGACACTTTTTGTGGCTTTTGTTTGAGTTGTTTATTTTTTCCGTCACCCATCGGTTGAACAAATCCAATTCTCAATCTACATAGATCATATTTTGAACTTGCAAGGTTAGTATGTTCTTTTCATTGATGTACTCATTTAACTTGTAAATTTTTGTTCAAATGTCCAAATTTCATGTAGTTTGTTTTTTCCTTGATAATATATTATATCTGTGGTACCATATTTCATGTTTTTGGTTTTCGGATCTAGTAAGTATATTCTATGGAAAATGGTATGTGGATTCCATAATATTCTAGGTTTATGGAATGCACATGCCCTTTTCCCTTCAATTGTAGCTAGAATGTCTCTCTCTTTTCATTGATAAAGATATGGAAGTGCTCTTGAAACTCAACCTTGATCGGTGAAATGATATTAATTGATTGTCATGTTCTTCTCTCTTTTATTTTTAAGAACTAACAAAAAAATACCAACAAAGCTTGATTGAAGCTTTGATACCACTTGTTACATCCCTAGTACCCAAATGGGATCATAGTTGCATAAATTGAAAATAATATAATAGTGACAATAATGGTTGGGATACTTTCACACCTAATGGTTGGTTAGCACTTACTAATTCAATTAAATGAAGGAAGAAATCTCCATGAATAAAATCTTGAAGTTGATTGTTATATTGATAAATGATAAGTTATGGTATATATAAGATAGGGAGGAAAATCATGTTTATAACAATAAGATACATAAACACTAACCCTAAACTTATGTTAGGTATATATGTTGTTATTATATAAAGGAAACATGTGTACACATATGACCTTATTATAAAGATTTTATCTATGTCATGATTAGGCACATAACAATCACTTTTAACTAACCACCTTCAACCATCTTAGCTTATGGTTAGCCACCTTTAAATTTCTTGGCTTATGACTAAGCACCTTTAACAAATGAACTTATGATTATATAACATACTCTTCCAATATAAATAAAGTATATTTGTTTCAACTTTCTCAATAAAATCCACATACCCTTTTCTTATATGTGATGTTGTTTCTCTCAATTTTTTATAATCACACGCAATTGTAGATGTAGTGATTAACTTTAGTTTGTAGTTGATGTAACTTGTTTATAAATTATTAATAAGGAGTATCTAAAATATAAAAAAATCATGACAAAATCTATGATAACATGATGAAATCCACTAGTCGGACAATGAAAAATGAGAACATGCCAAAGTGTCTTAGAAAATAAAACTGTGACCACTATAAGTAGCATAAAATTGTGACCATTGTATGTAGATGAAAATCAACACGTCATAATTTAAACCAAACCAACCCAATTGTGGATGACAAGTGGTCAGCATTCTTTTTTTAGTGGTGAATTTCAAAGATTGACATTTTGTCTACAAAACAACTTAGAGGCTAGTGTACTATGGTGTTGAGTGATTCAAGTTTGAGACCACTGTAAGTAGCATAAAATTGTGACCATTGTATGTAGATGAAAATCAACACGTCATAATTTAAACCAAACCAACCCAATTGTGGATGACAAGTGGTCGGCATTCTTTTTTTAGTGGTGAATTTCAAAGATTGACATTTTGTCTACAAAACAACTTAGAGGCTAGTGTACTATGGTGTTGAGTGATTCAAGTTTGAGAAATTTTGACCACTTTCGGTAAATGGTGTGTAATTATTTTCCATGGTGATTCAGTACACACTACTGATCTATTGTACAAATTGAAGCATATCGATCTTAATAGTTAATCGATAATAAAATAAAAAAACAGGTCAAAATGTCTTAGAATAAATAATTGTGAGGATTGTAGGTCACTGTAAATAAACATATCATAATCGAAAGGAGTAGATAAAATATAAAAATTTGACAACTAATTGTTTGGTATGGTGTAGGTAAGACAATTACTTGTCAGGACAAGGATTTGTCACTATGAACGAAAATGACAGGAAGCTTGCTTGGTTAAGAGCGGCATTAGAGGCAAGGGGCGATGGAAAATTTTATTGCCCTTGCTATGATTGCAGAGGCTTGAAAAGAAAAAAACTTTTAATAACAATAGTTGAAAGACATTATAGGGAGAAGGGGCATACCAAAGGGGGTTATGAATATCGTCCCTTGGTAAGAGGATTCAATATTTAATGTATTCTCTATAATAATCAACATGTAATGAATTTTAGTAATATTTCTTATTGGGATTTTAATATTTTCTATACACACTAACTTTTCTACATTGTTTTTAAATATATAGATGATGCCCCAAAAATGTCGACCTCCAGAGAGTTATTTTCCAAGTACTAGCAGAAATACTCCTTTATAGGGTGATGAACTTCGAAATCAGAATATTGAAGCTATTGATCAAGTTATTAATGATTATATGTATGGAGATAACGTTAGTGATTCAAATAGGGAAGATGAGGTACATACATTGATCCAAGACACATTTGCTCCAATGGATGAGGACAACCAGGATGATAGTCATGATGTTGATCCTCTACTCGAGAAGTCACGTCAAACTCTTTATGAAGGCTCAACAACAAATCTTTTATCTTCTATATTTTTGTTGGTGAACCTGAAGGTTTTGAATGGTTTATCAAACACATGCCTCACACAGATACTAAGGTATTTAATTTGTTAATTATTTATGCCTATATGTTCACAAATACTTAAAAGGTTCATTTTTTTCCTATATTGCTATTGTTTTCTAATTTGTAAATTAGTATATTGGATGTGATATTGATGATTAATATTGTTTACATTGACTTATTATTTATAATTTTGTAGATTTTTAGGTGAAATTCTATTACCGACGTCAAATATTTTACCACGCACATATCGAGAAATATCCGTGATTATGAAAGAAATTGGAATGGACTATCAGGCTATTGATGCATGTCCTAATGATCATATCATATATTATGGAAAATATGAATTAGAAAATGAATGTCCACAATGTCAAATAAGTAGATATCGAACCAATAAAGCATCAAAGAAGGTGCCTCAAAAAGTTATTTGTTATATTCTAATAATTCCACGTTTCGAGCGATTGTTTAGGTGCCAAAGTATAGCACAGTTTATGGATTTCCATGAAAAGAACATAAGTTGAGACGATGTTCTTCAAATGCCTATAGATGTTTATGCATTGAATTACATTGAAGAAAAGTGGCCAATTTTTAAAGAAGAACCTCGTAATGTTAGACTTTAGTTGGCAGTTGATGGTGTCAATCCATTTGGAGAGATTCATTCTACGTACTCAATGTGACCTGTTTTTGTTATAAATAATAACCTTCCTCCTTGGATGTCGATCAAGAGAGAGCACACAATGTTGTAAATGATTTTTCCAAGTATTTAATTATCTTTTATTTGCTTTAAAGTATGACAAAATATTTCATTTCTTTGTTTTGTGCATAGTAATTATTTCTTTTATATATAACTACATCTAGATAAGTACAATTAATCATGCAGTATGTTGAACCAATTAGGTAGGTACTAGTTTAAATATATGAACGTATATATTGAGCCTCTTATTGATGAGTTGTTGAAGTTATGGGCTGACGTCACTATGTATGACATCTCTAGACCAATAAGGAAAAAACGATTTCAATTCCATGGAATACTATCATGGGAAATTCATGATGCTCCCGGGTTAACACATTTTTGTGGTATATTGTTACTTTATTTTGTGATTTAATATTAAATATATTTATTGAAAATATCATGCATTATTTTAAATTGTAACTCTAATTTGATGCTACATTGATTCATATATCTTATAGGTCTTCAAACAAAGGGTAAATTTGCATTTGTGGTCCGAGGATAAAATCTCATCGTTCAAGGAGTTTAGGAAAGGAAGTGTTTGATAAGTATAGGTATTTCTGCCTAAGAACCATAGTTATCGAACTACAAACAAAGCAAAATTAAATGGTAAAGAAGAAAATGGAAAAAAACCACAAAGAATGGCACCTTGCCTATGGAAGTTGGAATGTATTAGAAATCATCAAGGTACGCAAATTATTTATGTATGAAATATTATATAAATCTTTGGTTAATTTCATTAGTATTAATTTCATTTTGTCCCATTAATTAGTGTTAATTTCAATTTGTTGATGTTTCATGAATGTCGTTAAGGCACAAATGGGCTTCCACGAGGAATGAAAAGTTACCCGATGCAATTCAGTAGATTGCGATACTACGAGCACCTACAAATAGTTCATCTATTTGATACAATGCATATGGGGAATAACATAACAGAATTTTTATGGTGAATATTAGATGGAAGGACTGACAAAGAGAGAATTGGAAAGATTTGTTGTGACATCCAGGAAGCTAATCACACATTGCAAAGTGTTATTATTAATTCTAATGGAGATGGTCATGAACATAATACTAGTCTTCCTTGGTTATTGACGGAGAAACGAAGCAATATTGTAAAAGAGGTCATTTAAAAAATTAGGTTTCCAATGGGGTTTTCGAGGAACATACAAAATATCTTAACGAAAAAAGGTGATTTTGGTGAGGTTAAAACACATGAATGGCATACATTCATTAAGGTAATTAGTAGGTTATAATATATTTCCTTATTGGTACGCATATTTTGGAAACAAATAATAATTATTTGTTTTTTGTTACAGTATGTTCTACCTTTAACTCTCCCAGACGACTTTGACAACAACATAAAACAAATTATTTATGTACTTGGAAAATACATGAGGTAAGTATTGTTTTATAAGGAAAATGTACTTCTTATGTGATTTGTAGAGGAACTTATTGACATATTATGTTTTATCTGCAAATTTTTGTATGCCTTGATATTATTTTATTTCATCGATATTTGTAGGTGGCTATCATCAAAACAAATCCATAAAGAAGATATAAGGTATTGGAAGAGAGAAATTCCCCAACTAATGTGTCAAATGCAATAGTATCTACCTCCAGCATTTTTCAATGCACAATAACACTACCTCATACACCAAGTTGAGGAGAGTGAATTATGTGGACCAGTACACACAAGGTTGATGTGGATGGTGGAGAGGCAGTTGAAGTCACCGAAGGCTTTTGTTAGACAAAGAGCACGTCTGAAGGGTTCTATGGTTAAGGGATATATGGTATATCAATGCATGGTGTATATTAGTCAATATCTACCTAAATTAGAAGAAAATATGAATGTGCCTCGCATTTGGCATCTCAACTCCATCAACAAATTTGAAGGGGAGGTCCTATTGGGGAAAGGTAAAATGAGGACTGTGAAACGTAATTATTAGATGTTGACGTAGATTTAATATATTACACATTTATTAAATTATTCCTTTATAAAAAAAAACTAATTAATGATATTAAATTGTTATGTTATCATATAGTTTCTTGAGAGTGGGATGCTTTACATTTATACATTGGAAACAACCTTGATTGGATGGAGCATTGGATAGAATATACTGAAGAATACTTCAGTAGGTTATCATGGGAAGGAGTCAGTAAGATGATTAAAACAATGCATCATCATCAAGATCAATTTCCTGATCTTACACCAAGGGAAGTTGATTTAGCCTTTGGTTTAATAGATAAATAGACAAGTTAAATTTTTTACCCACATTTTCCTAGTTTTTTCCCAATTTTTCAATGAATTTGGTTTGTTTAATTTTTGAAATATATATTTACTAAGTCCTATATGAGGTTTATTAATTGGCAATCTATTTTTTACTTGTTTTCCATGTTGCAGTTGAAACATCACAAGGCTATGTGGTGTAATGGTCGTAAATTTTGTATCAAAATGTTGGATGATAAGATGAAAATCTTAGATTGTGGGATAACTACAATGTTTAAGGTCACCAACATTTCCTCTAGAAGTGACAGAAATCTAGAAAAAAACTGAGAATAGGTACTATGTCGATTTGGAGGATATAATTGAGTGTGATCATAATTCCTTTAAAATAGTTTTGTTTGAGGTTAAATGGTACAAGCTACAGATGCATGAACGTGATATTGAAAGAAATGTTATTGAGCATGATAATGGATTTACCATGGTTAATACAAGGGCATTTGAACTGGATATAGAGCTTTATGTTCTTCCAAGTCAATGTGAGGAAGTATTTTACTCAGAGGTACCTGGTAAAGCATGTTGGTCTTGTGCTGTTAGATATGATCCAAGAGGAGGACCAGTAAAGTATAATCATGTAGCTGAGGATGAAGGTAATAACGAGGAAGAAGATCATGATTATGTAGATCAGGAGCATGTGGCTCATGTATTCGATGTGTCATATGAAGAAGTTGAAGAAGTTGATCATCCAAATGTAGGAGACGACGATCTCATTGACGATATCGATAACTATATTAAAAAAAATGACGTTGATGATGATGTTGATATGAATGATCCTTTCACCAATATCGATTATGAACTAGATCCTGATACAGATGTTGAGTTAGACGAAGAAGAAGAAGATGACTGATATTTAATTATTGAAAAGAAGAGGTATGTGTTTATATATTTTATATGATCTTTATATGTTTTTATTTTTTATAATATAGTATATGATACATGTTCTTTAGAATTTCAAATTAGGTAATATGGGGAAATTGAGAGTGATGTNTCGGCATAATTAGAGCTTCCACCTTCACGTGGTTTCCCCTGTTTAGTAGAGAATGAACTATTCTTGAAACCAAGACGAGCTCTGTGCGACTGCGCCTAATCATACCAACGATGTAGGTATGTCCATCATCAATTCATCATGTAACCCATAAACCCTAATTTAGTGGAGTCATTGATTTTTTGGGTTTTAGTGTTCCCAGTGAATGGATGTGTTGTTGTTGACATGGAATGGGACAACACAAGTACCTTCTTAATTTTCTTCCTTCACTTGATGTGGGCCTGGTCATTCCTAGCCTTGAATTGAAAGTTGCCCCTAGTCTTAGTCATCCCCCTTCATGACACTTGTCAACCAATGATCATTACTATATCACAAGTTTGGAGGCATATGGGCATTGGGATCATGAGGCTTTATAACCCTACAGTAAGAAGAGACATTAATTGAACTTTGACTAAATTGAAAGGTGCGTGCAATTGAAAATACTAACAACCCAAAACTAAAAGGGATCAATATACAGACTATCAATGAGAGGTGATCTAGCCATGGTGTGTAGGAATAGGCCTAGCACCTTCAAAATTATCATTCTCCAAATATCTTATACAAATTTTACAAGGAAATTGTACTAGGACTAGACACGAGAAACAATGACCTGTGAATGGGGCCAACGTTGAAATTTTTTCAAACTGTTTATGTATACATTGAAATTTGACATGGATAGACTATTTGCATGCCTTAATGATATGGGAGGTTTTCTGGACTCAAATTTGACTCACACACCCACTTTCTTCCATCATCAATTCATCATGTAAACCATAAACTAAAATTTTAAAGAAATAAGATTGGCAAAATTGTTGGACCCTTTCCCTAATATAGCCTTGAACCCAATGTTGTGTGTGTTACTTATATGCATAATACCACCAAATCCATTATTTTTAGGGGCATCTTGACTAGATCCGTCAAAATTACATGAAGCTCCAATTTGTCTATTGGGGTATGGGTTAGATTTATTTTCACATATACTTTGGTTCCATGTTTGAAATTAAAAAAGTATGGAATTTCTTGAGAAGGGCATTGGAAAGGGGGAATGTACTTATCTTAGAAGGTTCCAACATTCTAAGCTAACTAGATGCCCCATGATGTTATAAAGGAAGAAATTTAAAGTCTTTGAGTTCAAGTTTTAGTATCCATTTACTTTGACATTCTTATACTAAATTCCCTTCCCAATTATGCTTCTTACTTGTTGTAGCATCCATCTCACTCCAATATGGGACAGTTTCTAGACTCAAATTTGACTCACACACCCACTTTCTGCGAACATCAATTCATCATGTAAACCATAAACCCTAATTTATTATATAAGAATATGACTTACATTTTCTTCATTATTTTTATAGAGAATACACCTATTCAGTGTAGACTTCTTCCTCTTTTATAGAATTTCCTAAGTTAAGGATTTGTTCATTTATTGTCAACCACATAAAAACGTTAGTATTTAAAGGGGATATAAATTTACATTTATCTTCCATCACCGTTGAACTTCCTTTGGCCTACCAAGAGCATACATTTCTTTATAACCTAATTTTGGAGTATAATTCTCTAAGACTAGGATCTTAAACCAAACCAACTTATCTTTTGTTTCAATGATTTGAATATGACTTAGCTTAAGTTTTTCTATGTATGATTCCCATTAAATCCTAACTACTCTATCTTCTACCAATCTTGATTCCATATAGAAGAAGTTTCATGAGAGATCTTTGTGCCAAGTTGAAAATGTTTTCTCTAATATAAAACATTGATCACTAGTTCTAAAAGTCAACTCAAGAATATATCTCAATCCTTACACTTTCACATTTCCATAAAATTTAATAAATTTATTAGATTATACTAACTTGTAACATATAACTTCATCTCCATTGAATATCATGAAATTATGTTGTAAATATCGTTTATTTTTTAAGTTTCATATTCAATAGGATTAAGAAAAACCATATTTAAAGATTTATCATAAATCAATAAAAATTTGTTAAGTTTAATGCACTCTTATCTTCATACATTTTGACTTTTAAATGTTTTAAATGTCATAGGAGGGGTTTTAAATATTTCTCAATGTCATATGAATGTTAAACCATGTTGAAGGTATGTTAAACAATTTTGAAGGTAACCATTCACGATTAGAGTGTGCACATGACCTCTGCGAGGAGAAAGGGTATAGTCTGCGAGGAGAGCAAGGGGAGCATGCGAGTATGCAAGGAGAAAGGGTATAGTCTGCGAAGAGAGCAAGGGGAGCACGTGAGTCTATGATGAGAAAGGGGATAGTCTATGAGGAGAGAAAGGGGAGCACACCAGTCTACAAGGAGAAAAGGGATAGTCTACAAGGAGACCAAGGGGAGCACGCTAGTCTGCGAGGAGAAAGGGGATAGTCTCATGCGAGGAGAACAATGAGGAGATAGTTTGTGAGGAGCAAGGGAGGATATATTTTGTGAGGGAGAGATAGTCTACGTGGAATCTATGGAGCATGCGAACAAGGGGAGTAGTAGAGGGCACACACGAGAACACCAAGAATGGTGATTACCCTATAAAAATTAGCATTTGAAGTCATTACAGGTGAACATTCCGGATTTATTGATTTATTGTTAATAGCCTATAGTCTATTACAGGTTTTCTTTCATGTGTTTCCTCCATCATTGAAACTATTTTCTCTTTGTTTTCCTCTTTTAGTTCATCCTTTCTTAATATAGGTTGTTCAAATTTTGTAAATTGCATGAAAAACCCCAACCTAATCGCCCATTTTTCACAACATTCATATGGTATAGATCTAGGTACTTTTTACAACCATAATTGATGTTTTTCAATAACTCTCGTGTTCTTCCTTACCATTTCAATAGCCCTACTAGTAACCCATTTGTTGTCACAACTTGTGGAAACCACCATGTTTGTAGCACTATCCACCATAAACCCATGCCTTTGCCTTGCAGGTAGTTTTTGTGGTTTGTCAAACCTAGGTTTGGTCCTTTGTTTATTTTTTTTTGTGATTCTCAATGCTTCTTTGGGGTCATGGTGCATCGCCTTTCTCTCTTTGGACTTATAGCATCCAAGCCTCTTGTCCCTCATCTTCCACCCCTCTTCATACTCTTGACCTTCTTTTTTATCCTATTCAAACTACTTTTTCCCCTTGACCTAATTTTCATCCTGTTGATCCTTCGTTTGGCCTTGCAATATCTCTACTACCTCTTATGGTGCACCCCTTCTTATCCTCTCAATCCTCCTCTTGGCCTCTCAGTTTTCCTTAAAACTCTTATTCCTCCTTTTTGGCCTCTTGGCATACCTTCAACTCCTTATGGCCTTACTCCTTTTTCCTTCTCATAGTAGTTTTTTTGTTGGGACAATCCTACTACTCTTATGCTCTTGTTTATTATTTGGCTAGAGTGAGGCTTGTCTTTCTTGTATCATCTAATTGCCTCAAGTGTAGTTTGCTTCATCAATGTTAGCTTTGTTTGAATGAAGTGACATATATTCATTGTTTTATTTTCCTCTAAAGGGTGGAAGGTGAGGAAACCCATGATTTTTTGTAGTTGTATGGATTATAAAGAACCCTATTGGTCATCTAGTTTCTATTTCTCTCCTTTGTTCTCCAATGGGTTACTAACAAAACAATGAAATTCCTCATCTTTTTTCCATTCAACGCATCTTGTATGCTCATTTTCCCTAATGCAACCCTTAAATTAAATATAACATGGAAATAGTTTGGAGGTTACTTAACACGTATAGCTACAAAAGATCTCAATAGTCATTATCAACACTCTATGTCAACTTGCCAACCACAAGTTAGTGTAGGTATGATTCACAACTTATCTTTATTTCATCTTTTCTACTTGGTTTCTTTGCCACCATATGCTTGTTAGTTGAACTTTGATTGAATGCTTGGTTGATTAAATTATCCATTTTTTTGTTTTTCTCCTTGTTGTTTATGTTGGACCTTTAGATCGCTTGAGCATATTATTGATTGCTCGTTCCTTTTTCTTTCTTGGTTTAAGTTTTCTTACTTGTGTGCTTATCCTACACCCCTTCACTATCTATAGTATGTTTCTGATGCAAACGCGCCAACTAGGGCACGTCCGCTCCCACAGGACCTTCTCTTCCTTAGGCCCGAAGAGCTAAAATGCTCTTCAAATCCCTTATCGGGACTTTCCAACACCCACAGGAATCTCCTTATGATCTCCCTTTGTTCTATCGGGAAATCGGACCTCGCATGATCGTGAGTCTTGAACTCACGAGATCGGGTCTCACAAATCCCCGAACCCCGATGAATATTCTCCAAACTCTTTCCTTACTCTTATCGGGAATTTCCCTGTCGGGAAATCGGCACTTGCGCTGTTGTGATCCAATGTCCTCACAGATCCCTGACTCCCGATGGCTCATTCAATGCTGACCTTCTCCCACTTTATCGGGACTTTGGCTCTATCGCGACTTCGCTACTCGCGACTCCCAGCGCTCGGTTCTCCAAATTCCGAGTTCTGATGCGGGGAAACTCCAATGCGATCTTGTCGCCCTTTCGAAACCTCGCGTCCTCGTGACTTGAAGCCCCAATATTTGGGCTTTCACCTTGCGAACTCCCAAGTTCATGAGATCTCCGATCTCTGCCAACTATCTTCCACTCACTCTTGCAGTCCCACACGCTAACCGGCGGTTGTCGTGATATCGCTTCTCGTGACCTCGCAACCCTTGATGCAATTCCTTGCAGCTCCAACTCACGAACCTCCAATTTCATGATATGCCGATGCCACTTGGTGTTGACTCCCAGTGAGGGTTGACCTTCTGGCACTTGTCCTCCACTATGATCCTTAACCCCATCGGGAAATTGTGTATTGGGATATCGCGATTCCCGTTATCATGTGCATGGGACTTTCAATTCCCTGATCCCCGACTCCTCAGGATCTCCTGACACGTGTCCCTACTGATAGATGGTTCCAATCCTATCGGAAAATCACGGATCGAGATTCCAACATGTGAGAGTTCAATGTCTTCGAAAACCCTGATTCTCCAATGAACTGAACCCCGACTCTTCTCCTGATGTCTGACGCGTGTCCTGTCAAGATCAATGGCTGAGATTCTCCATCGGAGTTTCGAGACTCAAAAGGTCTCAGTTCTCTTGACCTTTAAAACCCCGATGCCTCCAAAATTCCGATGCCTCCTCAGAATATTGACGTGTCTCCTGCCGAGATCAATGGCTAGGATCTTTTCTCGGGATTTTAAGACTCACGAGGTCTCGATTCTCCTGCTTAGTAAAAACCTTGATGAATCTAATATCCCGATGGCTCCTTCGGGACTCTTCCTCTGTTGGCTAGGGCTTAAAACCCCGTGTAACTTCTCGAGATCTAACGGCTGATGGGATTTCATCGATCTCCTCTGCGAATCCTAACCCTCGATTTCCTTCCTCCTGTATTGAGGACTTCTTGGCACGGAAAATCTCCTGTGCAGTCTTCGATAATTTCAAAGGTCTTGCTCCTCCTGAGCTTTCTTCGGCTTCCAAAATCTCTTAGGAAAAAGAGATCTCTATGCACGCACTTGCAACTCTTGCCTGGAACATTCCATGGCACAAACTCTTGTGCTCCCCTTTCACGATATCAAGAAGGTTCTATACCTCCTGATCTTTCTTACTCTGACTCTTTCAGAGGGACTTGCACGCGCTCCTCGCGGAAATCATTCAATAACTCCCAAGTGTTGCATCCCTTCGACTCTACGCACTCCTGCAGCAGCAGTCTTTGATTTCCTTTGCTCAGATTCACAACTGAGACTTCTGCTTCAGCCTATGCACTCCTTGCACGGCTTTAACAACCCACTTCCACTTCTAGGTGAATGAGAACAAAAGTTAAACTACTGAGCCTTCATCAACACACTCCTTGCGGATGAATTTCGACTGCACACCTTGCAGGAATATCCTGACTCAGATAGAGAAACAATTGAACTTCACTCTCTCTCCCCTTCAGACTTCAATTTGAAGCATGAAATCACATGCACAGCATATACAAAGCAAATGCATAACAAGAAGCAAACATTCATGAGCACAACATCAGTACACAGAGAAAACAACACAAATCATGAGCTTGAATCAAAGATTCCTTCTATTCATTCAATGCATGTACATGGGTGTTCTTCATACACTATTCTCTGCTTGCTCTTCTCTTCTCTTGAATGCTTCCTCTATTGTTCATTATTCTGATGCAATGGTACAATGAGGGTGTCTATATCCGTTTTCCCTCTCGGACTTTAACTATCAAATCTAGACTTAAACATCCTATCTACCAGCATTAAATCTAGTAAATGCCTCCTATCTACCAAAGGATGAGAGCTTAAAGGCTCAAGTTCCAATACAATATACAAATGTGCCTTCATAAATGGTTCATTAAAGACTTGCGCTACAATCCCAAAGCACTTCAAAAATTTGGTTTTGATTATCCAGCTAATATCCGCTTGATGTGTTGGCTCGCTTGATGAGTTGGCGATGCTCCTGCATCATACTCCTCGGCTTGAAAACTTTCATGAGCTCCTATCCATGAGCTCCTGCACGGTCTATCCATGCTTTTGAATCTCTACTTCAGTTTCCTAGCTGGCATCTTCCATTGGGTGGTTCTTCCATTTGACTAGATACTCGAAGTATTGCTTCCGCCTGGTCTTTTTACTCACCCTCTTGTCAAGTATACGCTCCATCTGTGGCCTCTCTGCAATCGGCATCTATTTCTACCACTGGACCTCTGGTTGTTCATCACTTCCAGCTCCTGCTTCCTCAGCCTTATGGGGATATAAGTCTGAGACATTGAATGTCGGAGATATTCCTATCTCATCTGGGAACTCGATTTCATAAGCATTTTCTCCCAACTTCTTCAGGACTCTGCATGGCCCAATTTTATTCATTTTTAACTTGTTGTATGTTCCTCTCGGGAACCTTTCCTTCCTCAGATGTGCCAGAACTAGATCACCAACTTCGAACTGAAGTTGTCTCCGATGTTGATTCACTCTGCACTTATATTCCTGGTTTGATTCCAGCAATCGCTCCTTCACCCTGTTGTGAAGTTCTTCCATCGCCTCTGCGAATTCTTCAGTGTTTGCGCTCTTAGTCATTATCTTCTCTGAATCCCTCAGTTCAGATACTCCTCTTGGCTGCCTGTCGTATACAATCTTGAATGGACTTTTGCCTGTGCTCCTGTTCACTGAGTCGTTGTATGCAAACTCTGCCTGTGGCAACACATTGTCCCAACTGCTATGGTGCTCTGTCACCAAGCTTCTTAATAAATCTCCTAGACTTCTATTTACCACCTCTATTTGTCCATCCGTCTGAGGATGATAGGTAGAACTAAACATCAAATTAGTTCCCATCTTCTTCCAGAGTGTCCTCCAGAAATGTCCAATGAATTTTGTATCCCTGTCCGATACTATGCTTCTGGGTAAACCATGAAGTCTAATGACCTCCTTGAAGAACAAATTTGCGATGTGAGTCACATCGCTGGTCTTCTGACATGGGATAAAATGTTCCATTTTGGAAAACCTATCAACCACCACAAAGATCAAATCATGTCATCTTTGCATCCTAGGCAATCCCAATACAAAATCCATGCTGATTTCATCCCACGGTCTTTTGGGTATGGGTAATGATTGATAGAATCCCGCATTCTGCTTCCTGCCCTTTGAATGCTGGAAAATTCTACATATATCAACAAACTTCTTGACTTTCAACCGCATCCCTGGCCAAAAGTATGCTTCGCTTAGCTTTGCAAATATTTTTTCATGGCCAAAATGCCCTGCCAATCCACCACTGTGCTTTTCTTTTAGCAGATTCTCCCTCATGGAGATATTTGGAATACATAGCTGATTTCCTATGAACAACAATCCATTCTGGATCATGTAATATATCCATGGGCTTCTGTCTCTGAGAACTGGATTCTCAACTGCTTCATATGCCTCTACAAAATCTGCATCACCTGCATACATGTCCCTAAGATTTTCAAAACCCAATGTTTTGACTCGGAACTCCTGCAGCAAAAAACACTTCCTGCTTAAAGCATCAGCCACTTTGTTAGCAGTACCTGAAATGTGTTTAATTACAAATGTAAAATTCTGCATATACTCTATCCATTTAGCATGTTTCTGATTCAACTTCTCCTGCTGAGTCACAAACTATAATGCATGGTTATCAGTATACAAAACAAATTCTTTCGGGATCAAGTAATGCCTCCATTTCTTCAACGCCTGTATGATAGCATAAAACTCTTTGTCATACGTGGAGTACTTCACTTTTGCCTCATCCAGTTTCTCACTGAAATATGCAATCATTCGGTCCTCCTGGCTCAAGACCGCTCCTATGGCAAAGCCACTTGCATCACATTTCACCTGGAACACTTTCGTAAAATACGACAACACCAAAACCGGCTGTTCTGTGATCTTTCGTTTCAATAGGTTGAAACTCTTTTCTGCCTCTTCAGTCCAATGAAAATATTTATGTCTTTTCTTGACAGTATCCATCATTGCTGCGCTAATCCCACTGAAATTCCTGATGAATTTTCGGTAGAAACTAGCCAATCCATGAAAACTTCTCACCTCGAAAATATTCCTCGGTGATGGCCAATTTTTAATTACCTCCACTTTACTTGGATCCATCTTTAATTCATTCGCCGATATGAAAAATCCCAAGTAAATGAGTTTTGTCTTCATAAATGAAGATTTCCTCATGTTGATCAACAACTTCTCTTGGTGTAGCTTCTTCATTACTGTAGCTAAATGCTTCAGATGTTCTTCTTTTGTTTTGCTGAAAATCAATATGTCATCTAGATAAAAAATGACAAACTTACCAATGAATTCCTTCAGCACTTCATTCATCAACCTCATGAAGGTACTCGGTGCATTCGTCAAGCCAAACGACATGACTAGCCATTCACACAACCCTTCGTTGGTTTTGAAGGTTGTCTTCCATTCATCGCCTTCCCTCATGCGAATCTGATGATATCCGCTTTTGAAATCAGCCTTTGAAAAAAATTTGGCTCCACTTAAATAGTCCATCAAGTCATCCATCTGTGGCAATGGAAACCTGTACCTGATGGTTATCTTGTTAATGGCTCTAGAATCGGTGCACATTATCCAACCTCCATCTTTCTTTGGACTCAGTACCGTTGGAATGGCACACAGACTTAAACTTTCCTTGATCAGTCCTTTATCCAATAGTTCCTGTACCTGCCTTTTAACTTCTTCGTTCTCCTGCGGCGTCAACCTGTACACAGCTTTGTTCGGAAAACTAGCTCCTGGTATGAGGTCTATATGATGACTCACACTCCTCATCGGCGGCAACGAATGAGGTAATTCGTCCACCACAATGTCAACGAACTCTTCTAGCAGTTCCTGAATTTCTTCCGGCAAATCATCCACTCTTGTGCTGGTCAAAATGATTTTTGGTTTCCTGACCACAAAGAATTATGGATCTTCCTTCTTCTTTACTTCCGCCAGAAGTTCCTTCCCACTCATGAGAAGTACAGTATTTCTCGGTTCTGGTTTTACTTCTTTATCTTTAATTGGAAGTAGCATATGTGTTCTTCCATTCTTCTCCAAAGTATACATATTCATCTTCCCATCATGAATTATGTTCCTGTCATATTGCCATGGTCTACCTAGCAATAAATGACATACATCCATAGGAATAACATCACATAAAATCCTATCATTATATCCTCCTATCTTGACGTCAACTAAGCACTGTTTGGTGACATTTACTTGATGTCCCTTCTGTAGCCATGAAACTTTGTATGGACTTGGATGATCAGTTGTCTCCAACTCCAGTTTCTCCACCATCTCGGTTGAAACGAGATTGTCTGTGCTACCGTTATCCATGATAACCTTGCATTTCCTATCTTTGGTCTTGCATGTGGTTCTGAAAAGTCTATTTCTTTGAGCTGTGTCCTCCACCTCCTTCTCGGGTGTTAAGAGAAATTTACACATCATTAATGACCGTCCTTCTTCTGTGTCTTCTGCTTCAGCATCTCGCCTCTATGCCTTGGCGATGTGAGCTTCTCCTCCATCCTTCTTCCTATCTGGACAGTCAACTGCCTTGTGTCCATTCTTTCCACACATGAAGCACGTGATGACTCCACCTCTACCTCTTCCTCTACCTCTGGTACGAGGAAATGTCTTATTATCAGCGTATCCTCCACTCTGTCCTGTCTGTTGCCTTCGTTGTTCAGTGTGTTGGCCTCGCTGTGAACTTCCACCTCTTTCTGTTCTAGCCCGAGGCTTCTTCCAGTCATCCTTAGATTTCTGGAACCTATCTTGAGCAACTGACTTACCTTTTGGTTGGATCCTACCTCTGCCTCGCTGTGCTGGATTATGGTTCAGCTTCTCTTCATCTTTCAATGCCATTTGATATGCATCCTCCACCGTTCTGATGGTTGTCATACTCATCTCATCCTGGATATTGTATCTCAAGCCATTCATATACCTGACAACTTTTTCATCATCGCTCTCCCGATGACCTGCTCTGATATTTAGCTTATATAATTCCTCAATATACTCCTTCACCGTCATCAACTTCTATCTCATGTTCTGCATCCTCCTGAACAGTGTGATTTGATAATCCCTTGGGATGAAATTTTCCTTCATCTTCGTAATCATTCGATCCCAGCTTTTGATCTTTTGCTTTCCTTTGGAATGTCTATCTGCTTGAAGCTCGTCCCACCATAATGTTGCGTGTCCCTTCAATCGTGTGACAGCATGCCTGACCTTCTTATCCTCTTCGATATCCTCATAATCGAAGTAGGTATCAAGAGCTCTAATCCAATCTAGAATCTCTTATGCATCCAGACTCCCTTCATAAGCTGGAATGTCCATCTTTGTTTTCAAACTCATCCGGGTGATAGCTTTAATTAATCGCTCATTGGCTGCATCTTCGGCTGCAACTTCTCCTTGTTGCTCAACTTCAACTTCACCTTCGAAGTCACTCAAATCTCTAGCACTGGCTGTGTGTCTCTGCGCTGCTTCCATATCTTCTAATCTCGCTCAGAGATCACGTATCTGCCTTTCCATTTCCGGATTTTGTGCTTGTCTCCCTCTTCCTCTCTGGTTTCCCCTATCCTCTAGATCGGGTGATTGTCTTTCTCTCCTCGGTGGCATGGTGAAATTTTCTTTTCTTCTCTGCTACAGAAAACAAAGAAATTTTCTCGCTCTGATACCACTTTGATGCAAACGTGCCAACCAGGGCACGTTCGCTCCCACAGGACCTTCTCTTCCTTAGGCCCGAAGAGCTAAAATGCTCATCAAATCCCTTATCGGGACTTTCCAACACCCACAGGAATATCCTTATGATCTCCCTTTGTTCTATTGGGAAATCAGACCTCGCGTGATCATGAGTCTTGAACTCACGAGATCGGGTCTCACAAATCCCTGAACCCCAATGAATATTCTCCAAACACTTTCCTTACTCTTATCGGAAATTTCCCCATCGGGAAATCGACACTTGTGCTGTCGTGATCCAATGTCCTCACGGATCCCCGACTCTCGATGGCTCAGTCAATGCTGACCTTCTCCCACTTTATCGAGACTTTGGCTCTATCGCGACTTCTCTACTCGCGACTCCCAGCACTCGGTTCTCCAACTTCTGAGTTCCGATGTGGCAAAACTCCGATGTGATCCTGTCGCCCTTTCGCAACCTCGCGTCCTCGTGACTTGAAGCCCCAATATTTGGGCTTTCACCCTGCGAACTCCCAAGTTCACGAGATCTCCGATCTCTGCCACCTATCTTCCACTCGCTCTTGCGGTCCCACATGCTAACCGGCGGTTGTCGTGATATCGCTTCTCGCAACCTAGCAACCCTTGATGCAATTCCTTGCAGCTCCAACTCACGAACCTCTGAGTTCACGATATGCCGATGCCACTTGGTGTTGACTCCCTACGAGGGTTGACCTTCCGACACCTGTCCTCCACTACGATCCTTAACCCCGTTAGGAAATCACGTATCGGGATATCGCGATTCCTTTTATCATGTGCATGGGACTTTCAATTCCCCGATCCCTAACTCCTCGGGATCTCCTAACACATGTCCCTGCTGATAGACGGTTCTGATCCTATCGGGAAATCGTGGATCGCGATTCCAACATGCGAGAGTTCTATGTCTTTGAAAACCCTGATTCTCCGATGAACTGAACCCTGACTCTTCTCCTGATGTCCGACGTGTGTCCTGTCAAGATTAACGGCTGAGATTCTCCGTCAGAGTTTCGAGACTCAAAAGGTCTCAGTTCTCTCAACCTTTAAAACCCCGATACCTCCAAAATTCTGATGCCTCCTCAGAATATTGATGCGTGTCCTGCCGAGATCAACTGCTAGGATCCTTTCTCAGGATTTCGAGACTCACAAGGTCTCGATTCTCCTGCTTAGTAAAAACCCCGATGAATCTAATATCTCGATGGCTCCTCTGGGACTCTTCCTCTGTTGGCTAGGGCTTAAACCCCGTGTAACTTCTCAAGATCTAACGGCTGATAGGATTTCGTCGATCTCCTCTGTGAATCTCGACCCTCGATTTCCTTCCTCCCATCTTGAGGACTTCTTGGCATGGAAAATCTCCTGTGCAGTCTTCGATAATTTCGAAGGTCTTTCTCTTCCTGAGCTTTCTTTAGCTTCCACAATCTCTTAGGAAAAAGAGATCTCTGTGCATGCACTTGCAACTCTTGCCTGGAACATTCCACAGTGCAAACTCCTGTGCTCCTCTTTCACGATATCACAAAGGTTCTATACCTCTTGAGCTTTCCCACTCTGACTCTTTCAGAGGGAATTGCACGCGCTCCTCACAACAATCATTCAACAACTCCCAAGTGTTGAATCCCTTCAACTCTGCACACTCCTGCAGCAACAGTCTTTGATTTCCTTTGCTCAGATTCACAACTAAGACTTCTGCTTCAGCCTACGCACTCCTTTCATGGCTTCAACAACCCACTTCCACTTCTGGGTGAATGAGAACAAAAGTTAAACTACTGAGCCTTCATCAACGCACTCCTTGCAGATGAATTTTGGCTGCACACCTTACAGGAATCTCCTAGATCAGATAGAGAAACAATTGAACTTCACTCTCTCTCCCCTTCAGACTTCAGTTTGAAGCATGAAATCACATGCACAACATATACAAAGCAAATGCATAACAAGAAGCAAACATTCATGAGCACAACATCAGTATACAGAGAAAACAACACAAACCATGAGCTTGAATCAAAGCTTCCTTCTATTCATTCAATGCCTGTACATGGGTGTTCTTCATACACTATTCTCTGCTTGATCTTCTCTTCTCCTGAATGCTTCCTCTATTGTTCATTATTCTGATACAATGGTACAATGAGGGTGTCTATATCCGTTTTCCCTCTTGGACTCTAACTATCAAATCTAGACTTAAACATCCTATCTACCAGCATTAAATCTAGTAAATGCCTCCTATCTACCAAAGGATGAGAGCTTAAAGGCTCAAGGTCCAATACAATATACAAATGCACCTTCATAAATGGTTCATTAAAGACTTGTGCTACAATCCCAAAGTACTTCAAAAATTTGGGTTTGATTATCCAGTTGATCTCCGCTTGATGTGTTGGCTCGCTTGATGAGTTGGCGATGCTCCTGCGTCAGTTTCTCTTGTCATTATATATACTAATCTTTTGTGATACTTGTTACTTCCCAAACATGCACTTCAAATGTTAAAAAGTCCTTTGAGAAAGTACACTTCTAGGGGTACTTAGGAAGGTTGCCCATTCTCACCTCAACAAATCTTCCACTCACTTTAGGCTGGTTTTTTTTCGGCACTAGGGGGGAAACCTTAGTAAAGAAATGTTTTTGATGTAATATTTAGAATAAAATGGATGGTGGAATTTGTCAAGACCAATGCATACGCAATTGACCTATGGAGTTAGGGAAATTGAGAACAAGAGGGTTAGAATATGGCATATAAGACGTAATTGAGCTATCATTTATGTGTCATAATTAGTCCAATTTTTTTTTTTAGATGATGCAATAATAAAAGAGAGCCCTTCAACAACATGCACCATCACAACCAAGAAATTACAACCAAAAACATTGTGCAATTAATAAATAAAGAAGCTAGAAACAAATTGAACAATAGAGATGACAACAACAAGATCCTTTAATAGTTCAAGATTACATCAAGTATTAGGGAGGGTATAAGAACCTTGATCCTAATATCTTCTTTTGGAACAAAATTATCCTTCTACAAAGATTATTCTTTTAACAAACTTATGTCAATTCTTGCAAACACCCTAATAATCCATGAAAAAAAAATAGATGAAGGAAACCTCAACTTGAACTGATTCCCTTCTTTCAATCCTCCTAAAAATATATTCAACTAAGTGCTTGGAGGTGAATTCCTTCTCTGTTATATTTCAGAGTGCACCTAGGCCGGTGCACACACACCTCATGTCTGCTCTAGGTTCTCAACAATTTACACAAAATTACACAATTTGAGTTGTGAACATAAACACACTGAGATGCCTAACAACTTAGCACAGTGGAAAATAAACTAGTAATTGGATCATGCACAAATACATAGGAATTTAATTCCCAAAAACAATTGTTCTTATATCCGTAACAATGGGCTCTCGTACCAGGGCCAATGGCCCAATTCTTACATAAAAGAAAGATACCAAGAGCACTTACAGAACCCTACTGGTTTTCATGTCCAAGTCTGGTAAAGTCCTTCCAACCATATCCAATGTCCTTAGCTGAGGTTCGATGCTACAATTGACCTTCCAACCCTTGACCTGGTCCTCTCCTTGCTCACCAATCATCCCTATGCAACTTATCCAACTATGCAACTATGCAACTATATGCAACATTATGCAAAAATGCATCTTATGCAACTTATTCAACTATATTGCAACTATATCCCAACTATATTGCAACTATATCCCAACTATATGCAACTATATGCAACTATATTGCAACAATTTTGTATGTAACTATATGCAAATATGAAACTATATGCAAATATGCAACTATGGAATATGAAACTTATGTAACTTATGCAACTTTATGCAACTTTATGTAACTCGAGAGTGGGATGCTATCTAGGAATATTGTACCCTTGAAATCACTAAATCATGCATATGCAATGTCAGATACTCATAAATCCTTTTGTGATGCATTGTCAATCAAAACATTATATTAGAGTAACCAAGTAACCTCCCATCAACCCCCACATGTATTGCAATTGTATCATCATTACTAACTGTTGAAATTGCAACAAAGTAACTTATATGATGTCAGATTGAAGCACCTTTTATTAAGTGATGAACTTCCTAGGTGGTGAGTAACCTGATTTAGCAATGAGGTAGTTTGGGTTTAGCTTATCTCAAATATGGTTAAGGTTGTGCTTGGATAAATAGAGTAGCAGAAAGTATTTTATGTAGCAATACTTTGTTAATGCACTAGTTGGTCATTTTTATGATCAATGTCACTCCCTACTCAAAGGACCACCAATGGTGTTTTGTTATGTAAATAGGTATTACTCCATAGGCCCTAGAATCCCTTGAGAGGCCCCATTAAATAAACCCCATGAAACATATTCATCCAAATTTGGAGGAAGAACAACCCTATCTTTCTTTTGCTTGGGGATAAAAAAGAAAGAATTGTATGCACTCTCAATCTTGTAAAAAAATTGAAGAGTGTAGACCATGTATTTAAAACTATATCCATTCCATGCCACCCACATGGCCCATAGAACATATTTAAAACTATGTGAGTCATTTGGTTGTTGCCCAAAATCCTGTGAGAAGTGACAAGCTATGAAGAGGTGGAAAATAGTTTCTTTATTCTCCTTGCACAAAGGATAGATGTGTAGACCTTGTCAACTATTGTTTTGTATGTTATCCCATATTTGGAAATTCATCACTTAATAGTTGCAACTTATTAAGTGATGAATTTCCAAATATGTGAAATTCCAGGATCATGGATTTCCAAACTATCGATCCACACTTGAACTCTTTGTTGGGTCTCAAATAAAAAACTACTAACAATTTCGTATGCACCTATATGCAACTTTATGCAAAAATGCAACTATATGCAACTATGCAACTATATGAAACTATATGAAAATATGCAACTTATCCAACTATGCAACTATGCAACTATATGAAACTTTATGCAACAATGCAACTTATGCAACTTTATACAACATGCAACTTATGCAACTATGCAACTATATGCAAATATATGCAACTTATGCAACTATATGCAACTATATGACAGTTTCGTATGCAACTATATGACAGTTTCGTATGCAACTATATGCAGCTATATGAAACTATGCAACTATGTGCAAAAATGCAACTTATGCAACTTATGCAACTATATGCAACTTTATGCAACTATATTGCAACTATATGCAACTATGCAACTATATGCAACAATGCAACTTATGCAACTATATGCAACTGTGTTGGTACTACAAACGTATATTGACACAATAACTTATCTTCTTGTTTTAACGAGTGTAGGTACCACCAAATAGGTATCTGTCGGATCTATCTTCCTTGAGTGATGATCAAGATATACTCAGAGAGGTTGAAAGTGAGACGTGTTGTACTAGATCTACCGGTTCTAGATCAACTAGATCTGAAAAGGTAAGGAAAATATTTTGTAAACGCATGCAATTTTTTATTGCCAATGGAGGGTCATGTAATTAGGATGTTGAGATCATAGGTGACATTGAGTTACCCTTGAGGTATAAACATCTAGTGCAACGATGGGCACCTAAGGAGCTACTTGAAGTGGACACAAATTTCTTCATCAGTGGGAGGATGTATCGCATTGCTCCTTCATCCTTACATGGATTGGGGTTATTTTCCATGGATGGCATAAAGGTCAGCTATGGCACACTAACTGAAATGATGGAGCATGTCAGACCATTATACAAATACAATCATTGGTTGATGTTGGTCTGATATAAGCAAAGTATGCGAAGATACAGAGTTGCCGCAAATTATATACAGCTAGTAGATAACAATCAAAATAAAGGGGAAACTATGTATATTAATGGAAGGCCAAAATCTACTGGAAACATTGTGGGCTTTATAAATAGTACACGACCAGTGGAAACAACTAAGAAACCAAATTGCATATTTGATGGATGCGAAGGAAATCGTATATTTGTATGTGCAATAAAAAAATAGTTCCAGGTGAAGAGTTGTTGATCGATTACAACTTAAATCGAATATATGGAGGGGGTGCGGCTATGGGGGTAAATATCTTACATACCATTCAACTCAACCTTTGATCAATCATTGTTACAATTTATCCCTGCAATATTTCAATTTTTTACTACATATATTTCATTTTTCAAATATGTAATTTTTCATAACTCTTGTTGATTAATTTATTGTGTCAACATCGATTCAGGGTGACCGTGAGATATCACATGCTACATCTGTCTAGGATGACCGTGGAAAGGAACCCACTGTGCCTTAGTAGGTAAATGTTAAATACAATAACAATTTATGACTACAACAACTAAATTTCAGAAATTTCATTATTTTTTTTCTAATATTACTGCAATATTTCATTTTTTTAAGTTACAGGTGAATTTCATAACTTTTATTGATTGATTTATTGTGTCAACATTTGTCCAAGGTAACCATGGTAGAAAATCACCTGCTACATCTGTCCAGGGTGACCGTGGAAAGGCACCCATTGTGCCTCACTAGGTAAATGTTAAATATAGTAACAACTTATGAATACAACAACTAAATTTCTGAAATTTCATTAATTTTTTTCTGATATTACTCCAATATTTCATATTTTAAATGTTACAAATGAATTTCATAAATTTTGTTGATTGATTTATTGTGTCAAATTCTGTCCAGGGTGAGTGTGTCTGAAAATTGCCTGCTACATCTGTCCAGGGTGACCATGGAAAGGCACCTGTTGTGCCTCACCAGGTAAATGTTAAATACAATAACAACTTATGACTACAACAACTAAATTTATAAAATTTTGTTATCGTTTTTCCGATATTACTGCAATATTTCATTTTTTTAATGTTACAGGTGAATTTCATAACTTTTGTTGATTGATTTATTGTGTCGACATCTGTCTAGGGTGACTGTGTCCGAAAATCACCCACTACATTTGTCCAGGGTGACCGTGGAAAGGAAATCGATGTGCCTCACTAGGTAAATGCTAAATACAGTAACAACTTATGACTACAACAACTAAATTTCTCAAATGTTAAAGTTCATCTCATTAATTTTATTCATCAATGTATTGTGGCATGGTCAACGTGGGAAGGCTCCCACTGAGGATATTGATGAGGACAAAATATTTTATTCGACTAACCCAATGACAACTGTAACAAAGGCCTTGAAGAAGGCTAACATAGAATATCTAGATTTTCTTAACAAAAGACCCTTGACACAAGAGGACAAGGCAAGAATTGTAGAGCTACAAAATACAATAACTAATTTTGGGGTAAGTGGCATCTTAACATATTTTTATCAGCTATGACAATTTCAAATCTATTTTTTTGTTTTATATTTTGTATATGATCTGATAAAGTAAATTTTTCCATTTTTAGGAGTTTTTAAACCACGTGCGTCGGGAACCTTTTGATCCTGCAATTGCTATAGGTAGCAGTGATGTTCCAATGCAAAAAAAATGTCGACATAGAAAAGTGCAAGTGAGGCTTTTTGAGCCTCCCGAGGTTCCCCTCAAATCCATTGATGAGCGAAATGATTTTGACCGGCATGACACGCCAAATCATGATGAGCCGGAGCATGGGACTTTACATGACTCCAGAGAGGAACGTGTTGTAGATGGAGAGGAAACTATTCTACATGGAGAAGAATGAATTAAAAGCACTGGATCACTAGATGTCACCTTTTTGGTGGATGACACATGTGTTCTAATCAAGATTCAAAAGATTGCAGGTAATTGTTAATTAATTGATTCATTTTTTTCATGAAATTGAAATGGATATTTGTTGAGATTATTATAAATTAATGGATAACATGTTTCTGCAGGAAACAATTTTTTCTATAGAAACTTGAATGACAAAGCATTGGAGTTGTTTGGCCCCACCATTCGCACACGGTGGAATGGCCAAGATAGAAAAAATAAAGATGATTTAATAGACCACATGGTAAACTTGTTTGGCAACACTTTCAACAAGAAAGTGGTTACAAAGTTTGTCGGGGAGAATTTAAAATATACTAGGGCCCAGTATATGGATAAATTGCAATTAGACCTCAAGCACGAGTGCCCTCCCATGGTTCCAGAGAAAGAGTGGAAAGCCCTGATAGAGGATGCAAAGGAGAACTTTCTTAAAAAACAAGGAATACATTCACGAGCTGGTCAATCAAGGTACAACACATGTCATATTATCAGTGAAATATGATCATTTATGTTTTTCTTTCTTTTTTAAGTAATAATTCCGATATCTAATTTTTTTCAAAAATTCCATATGTAGGTTGCCAGACACCTCCAAAGAAACCAAGGCCAGAGTAGAAAAACACGGCCAGCATAAACTAGGCCAGGGTGGCTATGGAAAAATAAAATCCCAAATAGAGCTTGGGCCAAACTCCTATCTCACCAGCCACACGGGTAAATCAAATGAATAAGGAAACTGCAATAGCATGCTTGTAAAGTCTATTCATATTTTATTATATCTCCCTTAACTAAGTATTTATGTTTTTTTTCAAGTAACAGTGCTACTGCAATAGTGAATCTAGCGGTATTCAGCAGACACCATGTCATACAAGGGTGCACATGTCCAATGATAGTGGAGAGAAAAGTACCCATTCTGGTATGTATGCTTCAAAATTAGAAATATTTAATTTGATTGTAGATATTTATTTCTTGACTTATACTTATATATTATCTTCTCAAAATTGAAGAGCATGTAGCTCAGGAGGGTGAACTATGAGAGGAATCAAGTGGACAAGAAATTAACGCACCAACTATCACAGCTACACAGACAGGTAAAGAGAAATAGTGTAATGTTAATCAAAATAATGAATTAGTTATTTCAATTATATTTCAACATATCAATATGATCATTTTTGTTGTTGTAGTTCACGACCCTGAATAGATGCCTCAACGCCCTTCTTAGTGACATACTAGAAGTATGGTACATGAGTGCATGGAAACACAAACAATAGAAGGACAGGGCACATGAAATAAAATGTCCTTGGATGATTATGATACCCCAATTGTCAATTTTATGAATGTAAAAAAACATAAATCAAAGAAAAATTAGATGTATAAATTCACGACTTGTGTTTGGATGTTTATCGATGTTTATATGTTCATATGCTTCAATGTTTATATGTTCATATGTTTTGATGACTATCCTAGTTATGCATGAATGTCTATATGTTTTCTATATAAAGAAAATCATTTGTTGGGTATGGGGAATTGAGAGCGATGTAAGGGGGGGGGATGGGCCATATGAGCTTCCACGTTCACATGGTTGGCCCTGTTCAGTAGAGAATAACCTATTCTCGAAACAAAGAGAATATCATTAAGGTATGTGACCACTTAATTTTTTTCTAGAGTATTTTACATAACTAAATGCATGTTTATTTTATTATATATTATTTACTCATATAAAGAATTTGTCTTTTATGATTCATGCAGGTCTTGGTGATGGAAATGCATATCATGGACAATGCTTATCAAGTTGTATGGGATAATGGATCTAGTGAAAGGAAAATGAAAAGGTAAGGGTTTTGATGTGTTCTTTAAAGTAGGCTTTATACTAGTAAAAGATCACAATCCTCATGAAAGGATACAATTGCATTTTTGGTAGACAAGCATCAATTGTTTTAACAAAGTATGAATCATAGACTGTGGGAAAAACCTTTTTTTATATTCTTACATTGACCAATACAACTATAACAGATTTTTAGTACAAAATATTAACCACACACACACACACACATATATGAACCCTAAGTAAACAAATGATAGAAGATAAAGGGAGAATATGTATTGATAGGAGTGAATGAAGATAATAATATGAATAATGGAGTGGAGAGTGCACTCTAGCCTTGAATTGAATGATACTTGCATCCAACATGTCTCATTGTAATGTATGTTTTGATAGTTGTGTCTTCTCACTATAATGTAAGTTTCTATGTCCATCATGGGATTCCTAGAGCACCACCTATGATTCATGATCCAACACATAATAGTCAAGAATCCCATCCATTTCTAATGTGTGCAAGCATCGTATGATTAAATAATAATTTGTATCCTTAATTATGAGCTATCAATCTTTACTATCACCATATTCTTCTAGTGCATGTAGATTTATATTTGAAGTTTTGAATATTAGTGAAGAATTCAAGAACTACAGCTTCCATGCAAAATATATATACATTCAACACTTTATGAGCTATCCCAACATTGTTCCAATTGTGGATTTTCAAGAGGTGATTAGGTCCCACATTTTATTTACCTATTTTAACCACCACTTCAAAATCAAACTCCTAAAATAGTAGCAAACATTGATAGAATTAACCTCCCAACATTGTATTGTTAACCAAATACTTTACAACTAAATTATCAATGGACAACTTGAAGGATTGGTCTAGAAGATAATACTTAAAATTTTGTAGCATATACGCCATCACCAATCCTTTGCCTTTCATGGTTGTGTAATTAAAAAACAATTCTAGAAAATTACCTGGGGTCGTGTAGCATGTGTTCCCCTAGCTATGCCAACATGTTCCCAGTGCAATTATAGTGGAATTCACATGGACATGGAAAGAGCCCAATGCGATAAAATGCATGTTGGGTTCTTGGAACAGTTAAAATTATTTTGATAATAATAACTTTGAACTGTTCTACTGAGAAGGTCTAAGGTTCGAGCCCGTATGGCCCTATACATTCCACTAAGTTACACTACTCTTATATATATATATATATATATATATATATATATCCCCTCATAGTCCCTATGACTTGGAATTTCAAAGTCTTTCGAATCATATCAATATCTTGTCCTTATCAAGATTGGTGGATGGGAACATGGGTCAACACAAACTTTATGTCTAGTAGGTTCCTAGTGGGTAAAATATGCATACTTCTTTAGCCATTAGAGACCTTGTCCTTGTTCTTGGCTTCCTACTCTTTATCTTTCTTATCTTTGATGTTATACTTGCTTGATAGGATCAATGTTTTATGAGTAGATGAACCTCCTATCTTGAGCACTCTTTCAACAATGTCTTGGGCTATGTCCTCTATCCATAGAGAATGTGTGCTTTTTTCTTTCTAGTTTATGTTTTGAACTGTTCTTCTCTTCTTTTTAAAGTAACCCCCTTGAATGTTGGGGCCATCATACCTAGTGACCTTGTTAGTAATCCTCTTCTTCCCCCCCTTTTTTTGTGTTGTAGGATCCACTTCCACACCTATGGTGGACTATGAATCTCGAAATTCTTCTTCAGTTATCTTAAAATATTGATCCCAAATAACCTTATGTTTCTATCTTGGTAGGGAATCAATGATAATAAACTTAATAATCCCATTATGGACACATGCCTTTGGATTTCCTTCTTTCAATCTTGGGGGTACTTAGCGCATTGTGGAGGATGGGTGAGAAACTTAGAACTTAAATTGGGTTTAAAATGAGTAAAGTTTCATTCAAATGAGTCCTTTCAATGCATACTTTATCTTTGAAATCACCACATCTTGTGATGATTGCTTTACTTCGTGTCAACATACTTACCTTTCTTGCATAGGCCACAACTCTTTCACTTGACTATTGGCATCTTGTTATGGATTGAAATTGATTGTTATGGATTAGCATTGCAATCCCCTCTCCCCCAACTTATATTCAAATGATCATGTTTGAAACACTACATAACTATGGACCAGTTTTATAAGAATGGTATAAGTATGGGATGGTAAGAGTATTGGAAAACTAGATAATGCTTAACACTATATATAAACAATGCAATAACTTAAATCAAAGATAACATAGGTGATAACTTGTAGACATGATAAATGAAATTATATCTGATGAAAACGTATTGAGCAATTCTTGATTTGAGAGGTATCTTGAAGGCAGCAAAGTCTCGGCATGAGTTTGCATTCTATTTGCATGAGGAGACAAACTTTGTAGCATAATTCTATTTTTAGAAAACTCTGTAGCTAGGCCTATTTTATTCTTAGGAGTTTGCATTGCTAGCATACTTGTAGGTGTTGAAGTTTGCAGTAGAATGTACACTACTAGAACAAGGAGGATGTATGATGAGAACTTTGTAGCAGTATGACAATGTTGATATTTGGGCATTCCGATTATGATAGAAGGATGTAATTTTGAGTAGTAATATTTTTGTTTGGTAATAACTATGGCCCAGTTTTATAAGAATGGTATAAGTATGGGATGGTAAGAGTATTGGAAAACTAGATAATGCTTAACACTGTATTTAAACAATGTAATAACTTAAATCAAAGATAACATAGGTGATAACTTGTAGACATGATAAATGAAATTATATCTGATGAAAACGTATTGAGCAATTCTTGATTTGAGAGGTAGCTTGAAGGAAGCAAAGTCTCGGCAAGAGTTTGCATTATATTTGCATGAGGAGACAAACTCTATAGCATAATTCTATTTTTAGCAAACTCTGTAGCTAGGCCTATTTTATGCTTAGGAGTTTGGATTGGTAGCATACTTGTAGGTGTTGAAGTTTGCAGTAGAATGTACACCGCTAGAACAGGGAGGATGTATGATGAGAACTTTGTAGTAGTATGACAATGTTGATATTTGGGCATTCTGATTGTGATAGAAGGATGTAATTTTGAGTAGTAATATTTGTTTTTGGTAATAACTATGGCCCAGTTTTATAAGAATGGTATAAGTATGGGATGGTAAGAGTATTGGAAAACTAGATAATGCTTAACACTGTATTTAAACAATGCAATAACTTAAATAAAAAATAACATAGGTGACAACTTGTAGACATGATAAATGAAATTATATCTGATGAAAATGTATTGAGCAATTCTTGATTTGAGAGGTAGCTTGAAGGAAGTAAAGTCTCGGCATGAGTTTTCGTTCTATTTTCATGAGGAGACAAACTCTGTAGCTAGGCCTATTTTCTTCTTAGGAGTTTTCATTGGTAGCATACTTGTAGGTGTTGAAGTTTTCACTAGAATGTACACCGCTAGAACAGGGAGGATGTATGCTGAGAAGTTTGTAGCAGTATGATAATGTTGATATTTGGGCATTCCAATTGTGATAGAAGGATGTAATTTTGAGTAGTAATATTTTTTTTTGCATTGAAGTCCTTGTAGTTATTGAAACATGTGAGGGTTTATATGATATCAAGCTAATACCTTTGAAGTCTCCTTCTTAGCCTAAAACTATTAAGCAATGTACATTGTCTTTTGATAGTGGAATTGGTCTTACAATGTACATTATCTTGAACTTGTAGCCAACCTATAAAAATGATACCTTGAAATTTTGGAGAATTCTTTATTTTGATCAATTCCATAGCTTTCGTGAATGTATGCTTAAATGAGACACCAAATATAGAATTAGCTAGATTCAAGGACATGTCATACTTTCTGCAACATGGAAATAGTTGCCTTGGGTGATTAAAAGTATCTCCTGATAGATTGGAATGAATAGTATGGTCATCGAGGTAAACCTAAATAATCATACCAATTAAGTCATTGAATGTTATGTGTATATCTATCTAAAAAGTGGCACCTTCATTGATTATAACAAAGGTCATGCATTTAAAAGTGAAGGTTCCCTACTTAGTAGTGAAGGTGGTTTTATAATGATCTTCTCACTTGAGGTGAATTTGATCACAGCCTAAGAATCCATCAAGCAGAGACATCATTTTGGATCCTATGACTTGTTGCAGGATTAGGTCCATGTTGGGGAGAATAAGGTTATCCTTCACTCTTTCCTTTTTAAGGGTGATAAATTCTACACATAGTCAAATGTACCCATTCATTTTTTGAATTAGGACCAAGTTAGAAACCCACTAAAAGTACTTGACACAAAAGTCAATAATTATCTATCCTTCTTCTACTTCCACCTTTCCTGCTTTTGGATTACTTTTCCTATTGCTTCTTTTTCCCTTTTTGTTTTCTCTGCTACTAAAGAAGAAGACTATGCCTCGACTACCTATGTATCCTCTCTTGCTAATGGTGTTGTTTTTACCCAGTTAATTTCTTCTGATTCAATGGATTAAACCACCTATATTGTTTATGCCCTTAACTATGCTTTTGAAGAAGCACATTCCTCTCTAGCTACAAGGTCCATTCAATCAAATGGATCTATGGATGCCAGTGGTGGCACTGTATATAGAACCAATTATGATATTAGTATTGAGCATCTTGTCAAATTCCCTCCTAATAGTGGCCTCAAGGGCTAGAGTAACTAGTTGTTGTCTTTCCCAAATAGGAATAGTGTTGTAGTTTATAGTAATAGCATGATGGATAATTCTTAGGTCAAAACCACAAAATTCATCATATGAATAAAAAAATACATCCTTGAATTCACGGAATAAAGTAATATTATTTTTTTTTTCTAACTCGAAGCAATTAGCGCTTCTAGACAAATTTTTAGGGTCATCATTTGCACCAATATTCATAAGGATAGTGTATGATACCTTTATCTTTGAATCCTCTTGAGAGGATGTGTTCTTACTCCCAACATCACTTAGGGAAAAGGAATTATCCAAAGGTATTAATCCCTTGGGAAACTTGTTTTTGTCTATGAGAATGACATTAGAGTATCAACTTGCTCTCAATAAGAAAAAAGTAACAAATGTCCCTATCATCCTGGAAAAATTGCCAAGAATAATCATTATAAAGTAGGTGAGGTTTATAAAAATATATCATAGGGTGGCTACAATGGTTAGACAATAGTTATCTCTTGAGTCTAGTAGTGTAAGGGAATATCTTATCAACTATACAAATTTTCTTCTCTACAACTATTTCCAACTCTTCATGTAGATTCTCATGTAGATTTTTTTTTTTAAACCTATAGGAGGCATGGCAATAGCGACGCAAGTTCATCGCCATCTTTTTTACTGTACAATAATTTTCATGTAAATAGCAACAAAAGTTCGTCACAATACAAAAATGAGTTTTACTCTACCAAGGCTTTTCGTGGCAATAGCGACGAAAGTTCGTCGCAATGTTCCACGCATTTTCGTCGCACATATAACATCTGTGTCATAAATTGTTGGTGAGTCAAGGATTTTCGTGGCAATAGTGATGAAAGTTCATTGCAACTTTCCACGCTTTTTCGTCACACATATGGAATCTGCGTCATAAGTTGTTGGTTAGTTTTTAACTTTGGCACGGTTTTTCATCCTTATTGCGATGATGTTTCGTCGCTATTGCCACTCTTTTTTAGGTAAAACTATATTGAGGATTATGACACATGGCAGCCTTATGCCGTCGCTATTTCCACAAAAACATGGTTCGTGGATATAGCGACAAAATTTTTTTCATGAAAAATAGTCTTTTCTTTCGTGGAAATTGCGACGAATATGTGTGGCAATAGCAATGAAAAATCATGGAAAATTTGGTCATATGTAGTAGTGTTGGTATGCAATGGTATTACCATTGCATAGAATTGGATACCAATGGTATGCATACCATTGGTATGCATGCCATTGGTATGCATACCATGATATGCATACCATTGGGTTGCAATACCATGGTATGCATACCATGGTATTGAAATACCATGGTATGCATACCAATGGTTTGCATACAATTGCAATACCATGGTCTGCATACCAATGGTTTGTGTACCATTGCAATACCATTTTATGCATAGCAATTGTATGCATACCATGGTATGCATATGAATGGTATGCATACTTGAGAATCCCTAAAACAAGTACCACTAAAAACCTAAGACAACTAAAACCCTAAAAATAACCTATAAATAGAGCCCCTCTCGTGGATGATACAAAATTCATTTCATGTAAAAGTGACGGCTTACTTGAGAATCAATATAGTGTGAGAGGTACAACTTTAAATAGTTGCAATTGTTAACAAGTCAATATACATATTGTGAAGGTAATGAAACAGTATCATAGATATCAAATTTGGAAATTCATTAGTATCTTTTTCAAGTTTTACATTTTGAACATCGCATCATTGATTATCTATAATATGTACTATACTAGCACAACCACATAAAAGTAGTTAATAGACATTAATCTATTTATCGGAGACATATAATTTACCCACTCACATGTGTTAATTTTCTATTAGGTTGGAGGAAGGAAAACATGTAAGGCATTACTTTCTAGATAGAATTTTGGTAGCATTACTTTCTAGGTAGAATTTTGGTAGCATAGCATTATTGAATAAATTTTATTAATAATTGATGGGTTGAACAAAATTTACATATGCCCACTACACAATCTAAACCAACATTTTCATTAATGAGTCCTTCACAAATATTTTTATCATTTATGAAGGGTTACACATAAATCAAATGATTTTATATATGTCATGCATAGAAAGAGGCTAATATTGTGTGTGCATACCATTGAGATACCATTGTATGCATCCATTGCAATACCATGGTAGGAAATGGTATGCATACCAATGGAATGCATACTTTATTATCCCTAAGACAACTGCCACTAAAACCCTAAGACAATTAAAACCCTAAAAATAACCTATAAATGATATGCATACCAATGGTATTCATACCATGGTATGGATATCAATGGTATGCAGTGGTGTGCATACCAATGGTATTCATACCATGGTATGGATACCAATAGTATGCATTGGTATGCATACCATGGTATGGATACCAATGGTATGCATACTTGAGAATCCCTAAGACAACTACCACTAAAACCCTAAAAATAACCTATAAATAGAGCCTCTCTCATGGATGATACACAATTTGTTTCATGTAAAAGTGACAGATTACTTGAGAATTAAGATAGTGTGAGACAGACAACTTGAAATATTTGCAATCGTCAAAAAGTCAATATACACATTGTGCAGGTAGTGAAACAATATCATAGATATCAAATTTGGAAATTGATTAGCATCTTTTTCAAGTTTTACATTTTGAATATCGCATCATTGATTATCTATAAGATGTACTATACTATCATGTAACCACATAAGAGTAGTATATTGACATCAATCTATTTATCGAAGACACATAATTTACCCATCACATGTGCTAATTTTCTATTAGGTTAGAGGAAGGAAAACATGTAAGGCATTACTTTCTAGATAGAATTTTGGTAGCATTAATTTCTAGATAGCATTACTTTGTAGATAGAATTTGGGTAGCATAACATTACCAAATAAATGTTATTATTAATTGATGGGTTGAACAAAATTTACAAATACCCACTACACAATCTCAACAAACATTTTCATTAATGAGTCTTTCACTTGTCTTTTTAGCATTTATGAAGGATTACACATAAATGAAATGATTTTATATATGTCATGCACAAATAGAGGAGAATATTGTGTGTTCCCTAGAAAATAGCATTGAGCTCAAATGTGTGTGCCCACAATCTATTCCTTAATGCGTAATGCAAGTATTTATAATCGATAAATTGAAAAAAATCAAGGGATTAATACACTTTGGAATTCAAACACTTTGAAATTCATATATTCATAAACATCAAATGTAGAAATGATGAGATTCTAAAAATCATTCATACACACACACACACACAACATCATCTAAATTGTACAATTTTTACAAAATGGCAACTCATACCCAGTATACAAGTTACCTAACATAAAAAAACATATATATCATAGCTTAGATACGATATGGCAGTAGTTGGTCAATCATTGACCATTTCCACCCTCACCACCCTCAAGAGAATCCTAGAAATATATATTTCTTCTCTTGCTCAAGGATGCACCTCAAGAGGTTCTAGGCTTGGGCATGTGTTACACATTATTTTGGTCATCTTAGTGATCCATTGACAAGATGTGTGCATGTTCCAAAAACAACCTTTATTCAAGAGGAAAGTGACTGACTTTCTTTTATCAAAAACCTTATTTAGGAGGTTCCTCATAGGCTACACCATAAGGAGGGTGTGACAATGCCTGGTCATTGCCCTCTGCCCTAAATATGGTTTGTGATGTCTCCGCAGGCTTCTCTACAACTAGGGTGCGATGATGTCAAAAGGATAAGAAAAAGTTGAACTTCATGAAATTTATAGAAGGGGCTCTTCTAAAAGATGAGGTGGCATCTGTATGGTTGGGATCCTACTCACTTCTCAGATTTGGTGGGATCATCCTAATATATTTAACCATATCTCTTTCCCCTATATAAAGAGGGATTTATCATCGAAAAGGCTAAGGTTGATTCAAGCAAGATTAATATTGAATAGGCTAAGAATTGGATGAGGATTTTTACTTCAGTTCATACTTGAGGGCTTCATTTCAGTTTATCAATTCATTGTGGATATTCTTCATTCAAGGTCAAAGAAAGTGTGTGTGTTGGAGAAAAGGGTCATAGGAAGGTGACCTTGCAACATCAAGGCTTTAGTTGTTATCTCCACTTTAATTTTAATATGATACAATGATATGTTTATTTCCCATAAAACCTGCTTTGTTTTATTGTATGATTCCTTGATCACATGCATAAGTTCTCGTTGAGTATATTATATTGCTTTCACTTTGGTTGGCTTGTGTTCCCTTGCAGATCCAATATCACAGGAGCACTGAAGTGGAGATAGGATGAAGATGACAAGAGCAAGCGATATTTAAATGGTATGTTTCCCATATCTTGTTAGATAATAAACTCAATGATTAGAGATTAGGGAAAGCATCATATTCTGTTTTGTTTTGTTCTAGATCTAGGTGGATCTAGGGAGATCTATTTATGTCCACACTTACCTATAAGTCCCATAACAAAATTGGCAACCATACTGGGGATATGACCTCCTTTTTATTTTTTCCTCCCCATTTTCCTTTAGCTTGCCTTCCTTTGATAATGTTCATTCTCTGAGTTTGTGGGTGATCCACTTAGACTCCCTAGGTTTAGAAGTTCCTTTAGATTTCGTCTTTATTCCAAATTTTTTAAATTTACAGAGATCGTTGCACTATACCTTATTGACAACCTACAACGACCCTTAAACTTCACAGCCTGCTTGAAAATTCCAGTGCGGCGACATCACACTGTGTTATGCCAGTAGCCTGCGACGACCTCAGCTCGTCGCACTGTGTCCCATACCCATCCTGTGATGACTCCTGTAAGTTTTGATGGAGTGATTCATCTTGTCTCTTACCACCTAGATTTGCCTTAGTTTCCTAGGGTGAACTTCCTATGCCCATGATTGATTGATTCTTGAGTTTAAAGCTTGCTTGTGGTTGGTTTTCAGTGATTGAAAGTCTTTCTTTTCATTTTGCAAGTTTTTTTCTCATGCTCATTGTCACAAGGATATAATCTCATATCTTCATATGGGTGCTTGTTTGAAAAAGGATCTTTGGTTTGTTTTGAGTTTTGGATTCATTTTGTTTGTCAAATTGTTTGTTGAATAAGAAACACTTTTTTCTTGCTTGTGTCGAAAGGTTTTATTGTCTTTTTCATTTTTCTGCCTACATTGTGAATTTGATTTGAGAATTGTGTTGACAATGTCCTGATTTTCTTGGGTTACATTTTCCTTTCGTCGTCACATCTCTAATTTTGTCTTGGAAAGGAAGAGTTGAATTCATTTATTATTTTAGTAATCCTCATAAGAAAATTTTTACATTTGAAATATTTGTAAAGAGAAGAAATTGGAAAATTTGTAGTTCATAATTATTTGGAATTGTGTTCATTCAGAATTAAGAAATTGCAATTTGTAGCTTGTTGTACTTCAAAAGAAATACCTTCTCCCTACTGTAACTAGATTTTATTGAAATAAAAATTGCGCATTCATCTCTTTTTGCATTTTATTGGGTCAAGGTCACAACATCAACAGTGTCACTTGCATCTCCCTTTTTGAGTAAGCAACAACCTCTAAAATACGGTGTAAATTTAAAATTTATTAGTAACTTTTATTTCCTAGGGATTGTTTTCACCAACATTAGCCATGATACCGCTTTGGAATAGGTTGTAAGGCACACTCTCCAAATCATCAAAACACACAATAGTATATTTTGATAGGGAGAATTAAAATCCAATTGCTACATTTTGTCCTAGGAATCCTTTCTCACACAAGGATCAAACCTGAGGTCAGATTAATACTAGCAGAGTTAATCACCTTGCTTTGTTGGTATTGGTGTAGAGATTGCGTGTATTATTGGGGGTCACTTGAAGGTATACCCACAATTACGAGCAGAAGCCTTTCGATTTGATTTCGGGCTAGATACCCTCCCTTTGTGTGTAGATCAGACTGTCGATTTTTTCCCTAGGCATCATTGTTGTATTTGGTAACATTAGTAGCCTATCTCTTTAGGGTCTTTACACAAGGTGACTATGGAGGGGCAAGTCTTCACGGTACCTGGAATCGACATTGGAAAAACTCACTCAGGCTCCTTGGAGGGTATACCCATGATTATGTGTGGGATCTTGCACCAGGGTGTAAGTTTGTTAAGAAGGTAGTCAATGTAACTTTTCCACCTGCTTATCCCAACCCCTTCTTGTCTTGATTTTGTGACATTGGATTTCATCACCAACTAGTGACTTCGAAATAAGAAGGTTTGTTTTCTTGGTTTGATTATTATATTTTATTAGTGAGTGTTGTTTGTTTTATCTAGTTGGCCATAGATGTTTTCCATTCCTTACTTGGTTCATCCAACATTATCCTTCGTCATTCACATAGGATGCAAGGGCTACCCCCGGAAGATCCAGAAGGTTACCAACCTTTGCTTCCTAACTCACCAGAAGGCTCTCCTGAGGGAGTAGTCAACAACGAAGTAGCTTCTGAAGTTGGAAGCAAACACTCTTTGGAGGGATTTAGAATTGTTTCAGTCTCCTTATAGGCTTTCTGCCTCCCTGTCAATCCGACATTGAGTGTTCTACGAAATCCATGTATACCCCGGGTGAACTCATCCGGAGAAATTGTTATTATTGATGATACTAAAGTACCTACTAGACCTATCATAGGATCTGGAGTAGAGGATTCACTGTTTCAAAGTGAATCATTTAGGACCCCGGCTCACACTGTTGGAACTTCTGATTTTGATTCTATCCCTTTGACAATACGTGATATTTACGGTAACCTAGGAGAGATTCTTCATCAAGCTATGGAATCACAAATTCTTGAACCATTTGTTACCTATACAGTACCTTTAGATCATTTTACTGGTACTACCAGTAGTGTCACCACCGTTTCAGACCAGTTGTTGGTCGGTTTTCACTTGATCCTTCCTCTCCAGATGGCCCATTCTATGGTCCCACAATCTAACATGGTTTCTACTAGAAATGTGGTTGTTACCCAAGCTCCAATTGGAATGCCACTTCCATCTAGACCAAATCCATCACTTCCCCTGGGTATAGAGCTCTGAATACTTTTGTTTATATCCCTACCTAGGTTCCATCCGGAGGTTCTGTACTTTTTTTTCCTCCTGGGTTTAACACTGCAAGTCAGTTTTTTCCTACACTTGCCCAGGTACTCTTCGGAGGGCCTTATGCTCCTCCTCCACCCTTGTTAGGAGGATTTCATCATATTGGCCCTAGTGGCTCCAATCCTCTTGGAGGCACCAGTCTTCCTATCACTTCTTGTTTCAAGATTCCTATTGGAGCTCAACCTCAAGTTGGAGGACAACCTCAATTTGGGGCTCAACCTCATATTGGGGCACAACCTCAACTTGTGGGGAAACCTCAGGTTGGAGTCCATAACCCACTTTATAAACAGAACGTGCCTGTGTTACAATATCAACCTTGGAACCTTCCTTTCCATGTAAATCTACAACCGTCTGGGGGGGAACATCCTCAAATTAACTCTTTTGTACCTTCCAACCTTGGTCAACCATATCCAGGTTCCTTGAATCCCACTTGGGGTCAGAACATTCAACCTAGTGTTTCTTTTCAAGGGAACCCCCCTAATCAACCCAACCATGTGGGCTATATGCCTCAAAATCCTCCACAACCGAATATGTTAGGACTGTCTCCTTATTTTTAGACTGCTTATGGTCCTACTGGTATACCTACGGGGCTTCCAGCTCAAAAATACAAGTTTCCACAAGTGAACCGATAGTTTCCTTTCCTGGCCACTTTGGATTTACCTGATCTGTCTAGGATTTTGAATGATCCTATTTTACATTCTCCTTATTGTCCCTTCATACCGGCCAAGTTACCATCCAACATTCCTAAATTTGACAGTAGATTAGGAGAAGATACGAATAATCATGTTATGAATTTTCATCTGTGGTGTTCATCCAACTCCTTGATGGATGACTCCATTAGATTACGACTTTTCCAATGAAATCTCACTGGTTCGGCAAAAAAAGGGTACATCGATTTACCATAAGGTTTATTCAATGACTTTAACACCCTAGCCATGGCCTTTTTGACACATTACCAGTTGCTAATTCGATACGAGACAAGAACCAAAATTTTGAGTTCTTTCAAGCAATCCTCATCCACTCATATTTCTTATCACATCCATGAGTGGAGGAGGAGAAGGCGTTTAATCAAAGTTCCCCTTCCTGATCAACTATTGGCTGAGTGGTTTACAAAATCACTCATTGGACCTATCACTCGTGATGTCTCCATGGGCAGTGTTTTCACTGAAGAGCAGGTGATTAGTCGTACTCAGTATCTCGATCTTGTTTATTCGCAATTGGGAACACTTTACAATTTGATCCCTGATGCTCCTCATCCTTTGATATGAAAATAGAAGGCTTACTTGTTATGCTATGCAAGCACCCTCTACCTCAATAAAATAAACCTTAACAAGACCTTGCTTCATGTGTTAAAATATGCAAGATGGTTTATGTGTTAAGTTTAGGCTTCTTCTTGTCAATGTATATGTGTGAGGAAATGATATTTTAAAAGGTTAAATATGTGCTATAAACCAAGACACAGCAACATAAAGTGCATCAAATAACACAACAAACTCACAACAATAACAAGATGATAAAGGAGTTCACCCCTCTCTGGGCTACATCTCCTTGAGCCTCCTTCAATGGACTTGGCTCTTTGGGATTAGTTTGTCAAATGTTATTTTACAAGCTTATGCTCAACTCCAATGGATTTATAGACTGTACCATTGGGTTCAAAATACACAAAAACCCCAAAAATGACTATTAGAACTCTGAAAATGGATCTTGTCTCATCCAGCAATGACCTCTTCTACATGTGACCTCCAAGCTTCCCTGAGCTTCAATGAGGCAAAACACCTGTAAAAGTCCTCCAATGGATCTGAAACCTATCCCAATGTGTTTAGAGAACAATAAATAGTCAAGAATGACTATTCAGTCTCAGAAAATGGATATGTGCTCATCTGAGCAATGTCTCAAACAATGAGGGCTTCAAGCTTCCTAGAGCTTCCTCAAACTTCACTGGTTAAAAACCTACAAAAGAAGTCTCCAAATTCCTGTGAAAACACTGCCAATGGACTCAAAACGTTAAAAAACCCCTAGATGGGCTTTTTCGGCACCTCATTTGGCCAAAAACTCCAAAAGTTAGGCCTCCTGCCATTTTTCCCCTTCAAGCTCTGTTACTGGTTCGCCATTCTGCACCTGTGGGTGAATGAACCCAGCTTCTGGGCGTTTTCCGTCACTAAACCCAGCACACGCATGCCTCTCCACAAAACGCACCAATTTGTAGAATGGTTAACCGAATCAAAGCCCCCAAGCTCGGAGGTGTTGGGCGCATGGGGGGCCATATGGCCACGTCCCAGCGCAATTTCGGGGCTAACTGTTTGTAAACAAATAAAGTCAGGCCACATGGTGGCTCATTGTTCAATCGTTGAAACCATGTTTAAAAAAATCACGCGCACATTATATGGTATGGTTATAATAGAACCACGTTTTAAATAATTGGAACCGCACATTTATTTTACAATACATGGTTATAAACTATGGTGTATGTGTTATGCACCCGCGCCAACGGTCGGATTAAAGGGCACGGTTATATGCAAAGAACCCACGACCACGGGCCTTGCCATTTGGAACCTCGCATGCCAAATAAAATGTGGTCATATGTTATTGTAATAAAACCGTGGAACCGGGTTTAGATTCCAAAACCTCCGCGCCAATGTAAAATATAACTCCCGCGCAAACATTTAAAACCGTGGTCATATGTTTTATGGTGATATGACTGTGGGTCAAGTTTAAACCCACCACCGTGCGTGTATTCCCATGTAAAGTGGTCACATGGATGACCAAAAGAATCACGGCATACAATTTTAAAACACGCCAATACGGAGGGCATGGTCGTATGGCCAATGCCAAGGACCGCAGGCTGGGGCTAAGCCCCGGCCCGACCCCCCGTCCAAAGGTTTCAATAGTTGACATTAAATATAAACAAAACCCCATAGTATACAATGTATAAGCTATGGCCCAATGGTTCGGCAGCATTTGTTAAGGTTCTATGCTGTGGGGAGAGGTCCCGGGGTCGAACCCCACGGACCCACAAAAATTTTAATGAACCAAACAATAACCATACGCCAATAACCGGGTGCCACGTGGCAACCCTTCATTGGGCCACGTGGCACCTTTCCGTTCGCCCACATCATGCCACATGTCACCACTTGATTTTCCAACTGTCAACTAATCACAAACTGCCATGTCACTATGCACCATGTCACCGTACGATCGCCACGTCAGCACTGTACGGCCCTACCACGTGGCCACTATACGGACTGTACGGACAGGTACAGTCAGCATCCAATTTTTTTCCTGTTTGGCTCAGCGAATAGATCGCGATATCTTCTCCATACGAACTCCATTTGCGAAAGTAAATATACCGCTGGAATCAGGAAGACGAGACAGACACAATGGTACCGTTTTCATTGTATTTCGAGCACTTTGAAATTTGAGCAAATTTTGATCCCCTGGTCCAGATTCTGATCATCCTTCCACAAATCCAACCCCAACACCTCCAACAGCTTCTCATGCTGTTGATGGTGTGATTGGCATCTTTCATGTTGAGACCCAATCTTCACACGCCAGTCACACCAATCCCAAATCTAATAATTCTAATGCACAAAATACTCCTACTCCTACTCCTTCCACTGGTACGACTACTGAGGTTAATTTTGTTCAATCCATGCCTACCGAGAAGAATCAAAATAAAACAAAATGGAAGGGTAAGAATAAGGAGGACAAGAATAATAATCCACAATCTGATAAAGCCAAAACACAAATCGTTGATGATAAAGATGAACATAAACCTCGTTACCCCTGCCTTATTTGTGGTGACAATCATTACATGAAATATTATCCAAGACATGATGAGGTTACTAAGTTCCTCCAAGGGACTGTGAATCCTTCTACAACTGTCATTCTGTCGCAACCTTTCCCTTCTCAGCAACAAGCCCAACTGGTCATTAATGACCAATCTTATCCTTCTACCTCATCTTATGTCCTTATGTGTACTAGTTATTCTAAAAAGAACGAAGTTGCAGTCACAACTCGAGCCAAAGATTAGTCATTGTCAAAAGAGAAATTTGATGATATACCACCTTCGTCGGTTCAACCTTCTCCTCCAACTTCAGCTTCAAATAGTCCTCTTCATCTCAAAAGACTGGGTCTCGATACAGTTATTCTCCCTCCCCCCAAGGGTGTTGTTCGAAAGTCTACATTCAATCCTCATGCTTGTGCTGCCCAAAACTATAGTATTGTAGAAGATCTTGTGTAAGCACCCTCTCCGATGTCATCTCTCGAAGTCCTTCAAATTTTCCCTGCTTAATGAAAGGCACTGTTAAAGGCCATTGGTGGAATTGACCCCACAGATACCAATTTATTAATTTTTGACTTGGAATATCACATTCCAAGGCTTCCTCCTCAATTAGCATTTCAGATCTAAGTTGTTGTTGAAAACAAGAATATCTGTAGAACTGTTATTAATGAAGGAGCCTCGACTTGCGTCATTTCCGACACTTGTTGGAAATCCATTGGCTCTCCTACCCTCACTGAATCATACAATACACTTAATGTCGTCAATTGTACAGGCTTTAAAATCTATGTTGTTCTTCCATCGTTGTCTATTATGTTGGAAGGTAAATCGGTCAATGTCTAGGTTGAGGTATTTGATGCACCTCTTGATTAAAACCTTTTACTTGGACGTAGATGGATTGATTCCATGTGTACAATTGTGTCTATCATTTTTCATGTGTTATGTTTCCCACACCAAGGAAAGGTCATTACTCTTGACCAATTGGCCTTCTTTAATTCTGATTCTCATACTAGAAATGTTCCTTTTATCTCGAAGACACCTCATAGTTACAAGAATTTCGGAGTGGGTCTTTTGAAAGATTCAACCTTGATGGGTACATTTCCAATTCCACCACCTAATATTTCCCCTCCTTTTTTTGCCTCTATTAACATGATATCCACCACTATTCATGAAACCCCTACGTCATATGACCCATGGGTAGTACCTATCCCTGGTGATTACCTCTGTTACGACAACAATATGCCTTTAAGTCCAGTCAAATATGATTACCAAGCTATTCAATCTGCAATACCCTCCTCTCCTTCTCTTTGTGATTCATCTCCTGATCCTTTTCACGTGATCTTTCCTACTGATGAGATGATCACACTAGTCATGTCTATGGAAGACACTCCCTAGGATAATGGGCATCATCGATCCATTCTCTTCCTAAAACGTGATACCATAGAGAGTTACCAATGAATTTCAACTTCGTTGACCATTGTGGTTATTTATTCCGTTGTTGAGTCAACACACAATGTTTTGTATGAAGGGAAATTGGGAAACATTTCACTTATCGTCCCTCTCGACATATCCATTAAACCTGGAGTCATTGATAATGTTCATATCGGGGCCTCATGTTCTACTGATGAGGTCCATACATACAAATCCATTTTCCAAGAATTATGTGATGTTTTCTCTTGGAGTTACAAAGAGATGCAAGGCATCGATCCTAATATCGTTGTACATGAGATTAAGACATACCCAGATACTAAAACCGCTCGGTAGAGACTTCTCCCAGTGCATCCACACAAAGATGTTTCTATCAAGCTTCAATTTGAAAAATGTCATAAAGCTGGCTTTGTTTATCCCATGGCTTTGACTGATTGGGTATCTAATCTAGTTCCGGTGAATAAGAAACAAAGTACTATCTGCATTTGTGTAGATTATAGAGACATAAATAAGGTTTTTCCTAAGGAAAACTATGCAACCCCTTTCATTGACTAGATCGTCAATGACTGTGCCGATAGAAAAATATTCTCTTTGATGGATGGTTTCTCTGGCTATAATCAAATTAATATTTTATCCATGGACCAACACAAGACCGCTTTCATTTTCCCTTAGGGAGCCTTTGCCTACTGGAAATTACCCTTTGGTATCAAGAATGATGGCATGAATTTTCAGCATGCTATGTCTTACACTTTCCATTATATTAAGAACATTGTGAAACCCTATCTTGACAATCTACCGGCATATTCCATGTGTAGTCAAGATAACCCGACACATTTGAGGGCCGTTTTCGTACATTGTCGTTATTATCATATCCTCTTAAACCCACACAAATTCATTTTTGTGTGGAGTCTGACTGACTACTTGGTTTTATTTTGTCGATACACAGGATTCAGGTAGACTCCTTGAAGGTTGAGGCTATCCTTAATCTACCTCCTCCTTCCACTTTATGCCAACTCCAAAGTTTGCAAGGGAAGATAAACTTTTTACGTCATTTCATCCCCAATTATGCTGAACTAATGAAAGGATTCACTCGGCTACTAAAGAAAGGTTACAATTTTGTATGGGATGATATTGCGAACAAAGCCTTTGAAGCTTTGAAACTTGCTTTAACCGGTACACCATTACTGCTTCCCCCTGACTATAGTCAGGATTACTTCCTCTACCAGGATTACTTCCTCTACTTATCTTCTTCGGAATCTACCATTTCCATGGTCTTAGTCCAAGAGGATGATTTCCATGATGAACATGTGATATACTATTTTATTTGGAGTGTCATGAATAGCGAGACCAAATACCTACATGTGGAGAAACTAGACTTGGCAGTTGTTCAAGTTGTCTAACATTTTCATCACTATATCTTATTACGCAGAACCACTGTTATTTCTGATTGAAACCCCATGCAACATATCCTCACCCGACAATTGCTAGGGGGAAAGTACTCCAAATGGATAGTGATTCTCCAGGAGTTTGACTTAGAGTTTGAACGTGCTAAGTCTAAGAAATCTTTGGTTTTTTCCAAACTGATATGTGACCTTCCCTCCACTGAGACAAAAAATGTGGCAAAGGATTCCTTACCTGATGAATCCCTTTTTATGATCAATTTTGATGATGCATGGTACAGATATATCATCATCTATCTGTAGACACAAAATTTCTGGCCCCATCTCTCTAGTACGGATCATCATCGTATATGGTATCATGCCTGCCAATACATCATTCTTGGTGACACTCTTTATCGCTCCGGTATTGACTCCATTTTTCGATGATGCCTCACTTAAGATGAAGTTGAGAAAGATTTGAATGACTGTCACTCTGAAGCATGTGACGGTCATATGTCTGGGTATTCCACTTCCCAAAAGATCTTATGAGCGGGTTATTTATAGCCTTCTTTGTTTAAAGACTACATTACTATTGTTCAGAAATGCCATGCTTGCCAAACTTATAATAACAAGATTAGATCTCATCCTGCTCACTTACATCATGTAGTTTCCATTGGTTGATTCACTAAATGGGGCATTAACTTCATGACATGTAACCTTCACTTGACTAGGGGGCATGGATACATCATTGTAGATGTGGATTATTTCACTAAATGGGTCGAGGTGATGCCTACATTTGATAACACCGGGAAAACTGCAGCATTGTTCATATTCAATCATATCATTACTTGGTTTGATTTCCCTCAAGCTATCATTATTGATCATGGTAGTCATTTTTAGAATTTTATGATGTCTAAACTTATTGAAAAGTTGGGTCTTCACCATGAAAACTCAACCCCCTACTATCCACGGGCCAATGGCCAGGTTGAAGCAATCAACAAAGTTCTCATTACTATGCTTCGATGGATGAGAGGAATTCATAAGACAAGTTGGCACACAATGTTGTTCTTAGCATTATGGGCCTATCGGATGTCCATTAACTCTGCCACAGGATTTACACCTTTCCAGCTAGTTTATAGTATCGATGCTATCTTTCTGATTGAATGTGAAATACCATCTTTGAAACTGGTCATTGAAATTCTCCCCGATACCTTTGTCAAAGAAGAACGTCTTTTGTATTTGATGCAACTAGATGAAACCTATTGCAATGTCACCCTAGTTATTGAAACTCAGAAGAAACATGTTAAATCCCAATATGAAAAGCATGTCAAGCCACATGTTTTTTCTGAAGGCGATATAGTTCTTCCTTACGAACAAGATTGTGACTTGCTAGGAGCCGATAAATTTGAGGACATGTGGAGAGGTCCTTACATTGTCAAACTTGTGTTGGAGAAGGGAGCTTATGAGCTAGTTGATTATGATGGAATCCCTTTAAGTGAGCCTTGAAATGGGATTTACTTAAAGAAGTATTATGCTTAAGTCATTTTTGCATGAGTTCTTGCACTTTTAGTGTATCATACTCTTGTGTGATTTTTTGTTGTTTGGTTTCGACCTTCAATTGATTACCTTGCATTATGCTTGGTTTCCACATGTCGATGTCTTTGCTACCCTACATTGGCTTCGCTGATGGCACTAGTTACAGTACTGAGAACTCAGCATATGCTGCTTGGGAAATCTATGCACCTACAGATGAATTGATTAGTCTACATGGTGTTTGCCTTGGTCATGCAACTAATAATATTGCAGAATACAATGCAGTCATTGAATTATTGACCAACGCTATGTCACTTGGAATCATTCATCTTATTGTATGACTCGATTAACAATTAGTAGTCCTATAGTTGAGTAATGTTTACTCCATTCGAAGTCCTACATTGTTGAGGGTATATTTAGGAATTCGCCTCTCGGAACGTCATTTTGATTACATCGAATATCAACACATTCCTAGATGTCTAAATACATTAACAGATGCTTTAGCTAATTATGTGTTAGAAAGAAATTTGAGAAATTTATAAAATCCAATAACACTTTGTATATACAACAAGTAAGCTGGTAGAAACTCATATATATATAACGATAAATGTTTTACAAAAAGTGTTTGTCCGAAGACCAAAATATCAAAAATGTGAGGCACATGGCTTCATATAGAAATAGAGCATCAAGGATTTTGCTCACTATAACATGCAACTTCCCCTGCTAATTTATGGAGTAGTCAACCGATGTAAGCAGAAACACCTACTGTTTCTCCTCCTTCGATTTATCAACCCCGCAAGCTTTGAGTTATGATAGTAAATCCTTGAATTTTGTAAAGAAATATTGGATATTTTCAAAGCTTTTTGGATCCAATGTGAGAAGCTCCACCTTCAACATGTGTCCCATCATCTCATCCTGTTTTCCAAAGAGCGTTTCCAAGGTGGTCCAGGCTTCATTGGGAGTCTTAAAGGAAGATATGTGAAAAAGGAGATCCGAATAAATAAGACTGGAAATTGTTCTGAGTGCCTCATCCATGTGATTTAAGTACTTTGATTTTTCTATGGCTGATGTCAGTTTTGTATCTGTATTCAAGGTTAACCTGTACAACCCTCTAGTCTGAAAATGTATGGCTATTTTCTCCTTCTATGAAAAATAGTTGTAAGGTGTAAGAATGAATTCTTTTTGGAAATCCATCTTTGTGTTGTCTTCAATCTTTTGTACCTACAAAAAATTTTGGTGTATATTTTGCTTAGCAGTTCGTCGGCTCGGATACCATGTAAATGTGTTGAATCTACATAGAATATATCTATCTAGAAAATAATACACATATTTTTAGAGAGAAATTGAGAAAGAAGAAGTAGGAGAGAAAGAATGAAAGAATTCTCATTAACCGTTTTGAATAATGAATAATTTACACATGATATACTTTGTATAGCTCAATGAGTGAGCATTGGAGGAGAACCAATGCACCATAGTGGTGGTATAGAGTGATCTTCCACCTATTCTAGTCTCTTAGGTAGTTACGGGAGTGAACTGCCACCTAGTTGAGTTAACTAGTCAACTAGTCTTCAGTTAACTGACTGAATAGAGAGTAGTGAGGAGTTAACTCCAGGAATCAAGGATAATGCACCATCTTGGTGATGATACCAAAGCAAGGTCAAATTATCATGGTGATGATCCCAATGTTTCATGGTAACAAAACCAATGCAACATCTAAACTCAACTCAACTTGTCAAACTGAAGTGTCAACTAAAAGAGAATATTCTCCAGGTGGAATATTTTCCCCTAAAATATAGAAGACTAGATAATGACTAATTATGACTAATAAACAAGGAAAAACCTTAGGAAAAATAAATCCTATGTGTGTGTGTGAATTAACTCTAACATTGTGTTGATATTGAGAGCAGTGTGAATCAGTATCAAGTACAATTTAAAACCTTTTTCAACTTATACTTAAACCATTCAATTATATCCAATGAGAAATGAACAATAGTATAATAGTTACACCAATACACCACAGTACACCATGCACACTATATGAGAAATAATCAATAGTTATTGTTCAAGGGAAGTAATGACTTCCAAAGGTAGCTACAACTTCCAAATGTAAAGGGAGGGATAAACCTACAAGAGGAAGATGTAATCCTCCAATATCAAGAGAGGGTTTAACTCTCTATCATTTCCCCTTCCTTCCACCCAAGAATATATGAGAGATAATAAAAATTTCCATTAAATCATCACCATCAACCAACCATCACATAGAATCTTATAATGCTTCATGAGAATTCTTCAACTTCTGTAATTCCTCAATTCTTGGAATACTCTGATCCTATAGATAATATTACTCAATGTATTTTCTGAAACTTCTCCAAGCTTCATTCCTTGAATCCTCCCCAAAAGGAAGTTATAGAAAGAATGGTAGACCTTATTCAATTCTGGTTTATTCAGGAGAATGAACTTGTATAGAATGCCCCACGCTCAATATTTAACATCAGATTCTGAAACTCACACAAAAGAAAATATAGTGTATATTGTTTCCAATTAAATTTTTCCCACTTCATTTGGATTCTCTATGAATAAGTTATGATTGTTTTACCTGGAACACCTGTTTATTGACTAGCTTCAAGATTGGTCAAAAACCCTATCTTCCACAGAGTGTATCTCCATAATTATAGCGAATCAAGAGCTGAAAATTTTACCACAGGTACCTTGACATGTATTCTCAATATCATAGCAATTTCACCATCTGAATCATTTTATAAAAACATTTATAGTGAAAATGGTAAGATAACCTGAAAATAACATACCTTAGAACACATCACCAAAAGACTTCATCCTCCCTTAAAATCTGACCTTCTTTACTTCTGATTTCCTCTGAAATTTGACTTGTATTTCAAATGAATGTATAATGATATTTTTTATACCATTTATGTCACTTTATTTTAACATTAGGGCTGACCTGACACTTTCTTATTTTGTAATTATTTTCTTTAATTATCTACAGAGCCTACATGTACTTCCTTCTTCAATTCACTTTGTCATCTTCAAAAATTCATTTCTCCTCAACCATGAGGATCCACATGATGTTCCACATACCACTAGAAACAACATGATGTATACTATTTATCCATGGGTGTTTTATCTTCATGTGCATTTTCAATCATGTCCAAATACCTTCATAAATCTTGTGGTCCAAAACCAATGACTAGGGTTGACATCAATGACAACAACCAATCTTCCAAAAATCTCCCCCTTTGTCATTGATGGCAACACTCATGCTCCCCTTATCATCATGATCCCAATTTCTCTCCCCCTTTGACATCAATGGAAAAGGGTAGGGCTGCTCCCCCTAAGTTTAATGGAAAAATGTAACTCTCTTCTTTGGGGCTGCTCCTCTTGAACATGTGGCACTCAATAATACTTCATCCTTATTTTTGGTCTTTGGGAATTTTTCTTCTTTAGAATCCATTTGTGTGGATTTTGTCTTCTCTCTCTTCTTCATTTCTAGGATGTATATGTTGTTCGTTCTTCTTGTTGCAGTTGCAACCAATCTTCCTGAGTTATTTTCTCTGATTTTACATTTTTGGGAGTCAAACGTAAGAGTGTATCCTTGGTCACACATTTTACTAACACTGAGTAGATTATGATTCAAGTCTTCAACCAATAGAACATTCTTTGCTTTTACATTTTTTCTTCCAAGCTCTACTACACCTTCTCCAAGAATTTTGGCAGATGAGTCATCTCCAAATGTAACATTTCCACCCTTTCTCTTCAAGTTGATGAATTTGTCTTGATCCCTGGTCATGTGTGAAGAACATCCACTGTCTATGTACCATTCATCTTCTTCTTTACATTCTTTAGCGGTTAATGTTATTTGAAAATCTTCATTGTTTGGAATCTCTTTCCTTCTCCATATTGTGGTTGGCATAGGGACATCTTCATTCATATATCTGCATTCTCGTGCTCTTTGACGAAGATAATTGCATTGGTAGCATACAATATTTTTGTCCATCGATGGGTAAAATTAATTATAACTTATGTAGACAAATCCACGATTATTTCCATATCTTCTGTTTACACCATTCATGTTTCTTGCATATTTGTTCCTTTCATTGATTCTGCAATTAATTGCCTTATGTCCAAAAATTTTGCAAGTATAACAATGACGAAGAAAGAAATTTTGATACCTAGGAGTAAGTGACCTTCTTTTTGATGTTGTCCATCTAGGTTCATGATCTACTCTTCTGTAGTTTCCTTCATATTGATTGAAGCTTCTTTGATTCATGAAGGTAGGAGGTCTTCTTGGATATTCATCTCTTTTGTAATCATTCCTTCTTTCTGGTATCCTGGTCCACTTCTCATCAACTGTCTGTGTAGCTCTTTCTTCAACCTTCTTGTTG
>JASDQU010241488.1:11917-27273 GCA_032191745.1 Picea mariana
CCTGAGATATAAATATTTTCTTTCTAAAATTTATTACAATGATACAATATTTATCAATGGCTTACCAGTCTCATCATTGTTCGACTACACTGCTTTGCTCTGCCTGCATCAGTGTGTCCTTGCTTGCATCTTCTTGCACTTAAGTTTTCATACAGACTGTTTTTTTCACCATTTCTACTCTGTCCATCATATGTTCTTCATCTCTACATCTTTCACGCTCTGTTCCTGCTATCTTCTTGATCACATACAGTTCAACTTGTTTTACCAAGAAACAACAACCTTCCTCTGTCATGACATCTTTCTTTTATTCATGCCCTTGTCATCCGTTACTCTCTGAATCTCCAATGCCCATGTCGGGAATCTCAGAACGCTCAAGAGCCATGATTCCAACTCCCTATAACAATGATTAAGTTAGTGTAACTGAATCATAGCTAATGAAGAAACCACGAAGTGAAACAACAACCCTTCGATCATATTTTGTTTGATCAGTGTTATTGGATTATACACATAGAGGCCTTTTTGACTTTCCAATGCGTAACCTCCAATGTGAAGCCTAGCAGCGCTAGCTCCTTTCCCTATCTTCCTCTAATGTGACCTTGGGTGATGTTTTCCAAAGGCGGTTAGAGGGAAACCCACTTTTCTCCCCACAATTCACTATAGAGCTCCACGTATGCCTTTGGTGATACCATGGTTTTGATTGCGGCCCGCTCAAGAAAAATTAAGACCCGAGCATGTTCTGACACCGCAATTGATTATGATCGTTGATCTCCAATCCCTTGGCGATGCCTCTCGATCAACGACTTCTATCTACCTCCTTTCCTCCTTCCACGCGTGATCCTAGATTTCCATGATCTGTTGACACATAGCTCCCTTCCAAATCAATGGCTACAACTTATTTCACGATACAGGCTTCGGGGGTTTCAAATCTCAAATCTTGGTTTTCCCATATGACAATATTCTGGAGTGAAAGATCTATTGACACCTATCTCCCTGAATCTACGATCAATATCTCCTCCATGAGTCCTGCCTTCGGGACTTTCAATTCTCAAACTCTCGTTTCTTTTGTATGTCAATCTTCCGAAATCGATGATCCACGGAGACCTATCCTTCTCAATCGATGGCTCTACCTCTACTTTGGGAAATTGACCTTTCAACCAGATCAATGGTTTTGTGTCCCCTTTCTCAATCAACGGTCGAGATATCATTTGGGTCTCCTGACTTCTGAAATCTGAAATCTCAAACTTACGCTCTGGATGAGATGACCCAGATTAACTTCGGACGATCCAACGCTTGAGATATTCTTCAGTCGATCTGACGATTGAGATCTTCTTCGGATGATCCAATGGTCAAGAATTTATTTCATCTCTCCAGGCTTCGGGGATTTCAAATCTCAAACTGAATTCTTGAAGTGAGATTTTTCCAGAGCGTAACCTCCTCACATCTTTAGACCCAAAACAAATGATGTTCGTTGGATCAAGATCTTATATCAACACCTCAATCTGTCTGTGATGCAGCTTTGCTTTGGATTAAATCCAATGGCTCTCCATCTTTTCTTATCCTATCCTTCCATTTCATTCAATCCGACGGTTGACGAAAATTCGGGTGATTGAGATCTCAGATCTCAGCCCTTCCTTATCATGTCCTTCCACTTAAGGTGATCCAACGATCATCACATTTTCTCCAGATCCGATGGGCCTTATTCATTTTGGATTTTCGGGCTTCGAGTAATTTGACTTTCATGTTGCCAATTCTTCTGAAGTGAGATTCCCTGAATAGTAACCTCCTCATAACTTTTGACGTGAACCAAATGGTGTTCATTGATCATGTTCTTAGATCGATGGTTCTATCTATATTTGGTGCTGCTCTTCTAGATTATCCTATCCTTCCACTTAAAAGTGATCCAACGGTCCTGAAGACACTCGAAGCTGATCAATGATCAAGGATGGTTGTGGAACCACAACTTGTGAGTGATTTAACTCTTCACCAAAACTTCATAATTTAAAGTTGTGCGTTGTTCGTGAGTCAACCACAATCTTCGATCTTTGAGGCTATAAGATATGGCAGTGCTGACTAATTGCGAGATTGGAAATAACATGATATTTAATTCTCCTTTCGATCTCCACAATCTATCCCTGTCGTTGATACAATGATTGCGCATCTGACGGTCATGACTTAATACGACTTAATATGATCGTTTGTTAGATCAACCATGATCGTTGATATTTGGGTTTATGAGATCTGACGATCTAGACCAATTGCGGGATTAGAACTAGTGAGTTGTTTAATTCTTCTTTCATTCTCCGCAATTCATCCCTGTCGTTGATCTGGCTTGAAGATCTGACGGTCACGATCCTCCAATGGTCCTCAAGCCCATGGTCATTCATATGACCAATGTTCGTAATATTAGACAATCAACAAGGTCAATTTCTTGATCGGATGGATGTTGAGGCTTCTCACACTGAGCTTACGCTTTTCCTTCCGATCTTTGATCTCTGCATACTGTTCGCTTCTCCTCTCGAGCTTATGTTTTTCCTGTTTACCATCGTCGTTTTTGTTCTTGCCATCAATCACAAGAAAACTCTTAATGTAAAAACATGGAAACACAACTTACCCATCGGGGCCCACATAACTTTTAGTGTTTTATCTCCTAAGGTTAGGTTTTTGGATGTCTAGGGTTTTGGAATTCATGAGTAATGTTAAAAACGTCTCTAGATCCCCATTGTAATCATTCTACTCAGACGGATGCGTGTAGAAACCACATCTCTTCTCGGAGATAGCTACCATCATTCGAGCAAGTTGTTTTCAGCTATGTAGTTTTACAGTTTCAACCTATATTATTTATTCAATATAAGTTATTGTTCACTAGATATCTGCTATTATTCTCAGTATATATGTGTTATTGTATTAAGTCTATTATTCTTTTTCGTTCCACTCATAAATCTGTATAAGTGGTATCAAAACAATCTTTTCTTCATTTATTTTTTTTGGTGCATGTCCCCGACAAGATTTGGGTACAAAAATTTGGGACTTGAACCAGTCGAGCTTTTGCAATATTGGCCAGGCCGAGCCCAAAAAAAGACCATGGGGGACAAGAAGAATGATGATGGAGTAGGAGATCCATTTTAAATGTTTCTCGAGGAAGCCCTTGCGCGACAAAGGAATGAAATGATGGACAATTTTGCACAGATCCTTCGGTGGCTGTGCACATGAGACACATCTTCATCAAGCGACCATGAAAGACGCTTCAAGGTACAAGTAAATTTTGATATTAAATTATTTGAAGGACTGATAAATGAGGATACTACATATAAATGGATGAATCTACTCGAAGGGTATTTTTTGGTCGAAAATTTTTTCGACAAGGAAAATACTACTTTTTCACTCTTGAAGGTCGTCCCCCATGTTAAGGACTGGTGGGATATTGACTCTAAGCAAGGGGCCATAGAGAAATATACAATATTTTTGTTTGGCCCCTGTTATAGCCCTAAAATTCCCTACTCATGCATACATGGCATTGGCCTACCTACTTGCATAATTTTCCAAATCACTGCTAAGGAACTCTATTTAAAAACCAATTTTTAGAGCATGTACGCACCCTGCTGCAATACTTCTTGCGTACATACTCCTGATATATGCTATACAACCCACGTACATACACTTTATGCACACTAAACAACCCGCATATACCTCCAAAAGTTGCAAAAATTAAAAATTTGTAAGGAATTCGGTAGAATTTATGGGCTATTGGAGGTTTTTGGACCAATTCACCTGCTATAGCTTGTCCCCCAACCGAATAAATATCCTTTTATCATAAAAATAGGTCTTGGGGTCTCATTCCATAATCAAGCATTATAACGGTGAAACTCTGCCCGAATTCCCTTTCATTCCTTACCCAAGCATTTGCAGCCTTCAGTGATTTATTGCCTCGGCATTCCCTCTCTATCCCCTTTTCTTCCATGCAATCCATTCCCTTTCCTTTGAGGTGATCATTATATTGTGAGAAGATGCTTACTGAAGGTGCACTTGGAGCATTGTGAAGAGGATCCTAGACCAGGTTTGCGGAGCGTCGGTTTGCAAAGGTTGTAAATTTCAATCTTTGATTAATGAATAAAAGAATCTCTTTTCCATGTCCCAAATGATGGTTTTATGTCTTTTATTTGATTTATACATAACAAGTTATATATAACCCTAATTTATGAATAGAAATAACATGCTTGTAGCCTTGTTTTCCTAGTTGTGGATGTAGGTTAGCTTTGGGAGGAGACTTGCAGTCTTGGGAGCTACAAAGCTTGAGGAGATCATCACCAAACGTTGGATAAAAGGTATGGTTTATGATCCACTCTTTCATTTCTTTATGTTCATTATTTTGGTATTTTTGCAGTAGTGTAGAAATTAGATTGACTTTTAGGGAGTCATTTTCCATGTCTATACTTTAAACCCTGGTATATTTATAAGGGGGTTTTCCCGCTAGCAGAATTGGTGACTCCACTGGGGAGTCTTTCTAGGGTTTTTAGGGAGGTGTTTTGGGTTTTTCATTTGGCTTCTTGATTTCCTTTTGAGTTTCAATCAAGTTTACTGAGTCTTTTAAGTGTTTCTTGTCACCTTCAAGGTGCATACCAGCTTTCCCTGCCCTATTAGTCTGCCTTGTATTTTTATTTTTGAAAAGTATCAGAGGTGTACACACCCTGTTTTGGGTCATCCCACATACATAAACGCTCTGCACAGTAGACAACCTGTGTATATGCGTAGGCTGCTGATGAGACAACCCATGTCTCTGTGTCTTGAAAGTGTTTTTTAACAAACAAAGAATTTGTCTCTTTCCTAATATAAGTTTGGACTTCTCAGGACTTTCTTGAACCTATCAGAGTCTATGTATTTGGCCATAGCTTGGGTTCAATTTTTAGTTAACGTGTTCCTTAGTTTTCTTTTGTTTGCCCTAAAAGGTTCAGAGGGAATTGTCAATTTTTAGATCCTCCTTTTGGTTTCTTGGTTGAATCCCTGTGTTTATAGAGTTGGCCTAGGTTCTTTATCACTCTTGGTTTCAATTTTATCTTTGTTCTTGTTTCTTTCTTTGAAAAATGAAAAAAGAGGTTTTTACTTCAGTTTTTCTAGTTAGAGCAGTTCAAAATAAAAAAAAAATGAGTTTCTTGCATTTAGTCTGGTAAAGTAGTCAAGGTTGTTGTTTGCAAAAGAAAAAGAGTCTTTGTTTCAAATTTCTTTTCGATTTCCTGAAATACAAGTAGTCTTTCTTAGTCAAACGAAAGCATTTTTTAGGAAATTTTCATTTACGAGATCTTGAAACATTGATTAGAAAATTTGAATTTTTACAAAGAGTTTTTACAAGCTTTGCTTTAATTTTGAAGTACCTTTTTGCTTTCAAATGATTTAAAATTCTCTTCCTTATTCGTCTCTTAATAACAAAATCAGTTGCATGAATGCACCCTTTTTGTAAATCAATCCTTAAAATCAACGCTTAATTTAAAATTTATTAGACCTTTTGTTTGTAGGGTTCATCGACTAGTTTAGGGTTTTAGGGCCTTAAATTAGGTGTGAAGAGGAAAATCTTCAAGGCCATTTTAAAAAAAACATTGGATTCTGATATAGGGAGTGTTTTGAGTCCAGCGTCGTAAGAGTTCACCCGGACCCCCCTCTAACACAAGGGATAAATATGAGGTCACGCGAAGAAAGACAAAGGATATAACCCCTCCAAATTCGGGCTAGACGTAGTGGGGATTGTATATTGAGGGTCTCTCTCGGGAACAATATCGATCGCATTTGCCTATAGAGCTTCGTGGACCTTGAATCCATTCGATATCCTTAGTTGTCTTCCAGACCAATTTCTTTTGGCACCCTTAAAGGTCTTCAGACTTGTTATCCTTCTCATTACGATCTGCCCGACTATCAACTGTACCCGTCTGGTGACTGACTGCGAGATGAAAACCTAGTTGCCCATATTTTACAGACTTACGCAGGTGACTGCAGGGGTATACCAAGATACCTATGATGGATGTTGAATCACACATCGCAGAGTATACATGGAGGGTGGTTCTGTGTTCGAGATGCACTTGCACCGGTTAGTTTCTCTAGTGTCGATTGGCAAAACCATCCTTCCCACTAGTTAGTCATCTTCTTGATTTATCTTTAGGAAACCTTTTTAGTGTGTTCTTTGTGTTCTACGCTAGTCAAGCCTTACTGTGTCGTTTTATCATTTGACAAAGTGGAAGATCAATAGCTCCATCGGTCGCAAAGGCTTCAAGTCCTGTCATTGGTTACTTTGGAGCCACCTCCACCACCGTTGAGGCAAAGAATTGATCAAGAAAGGGATCACCTCTTTGTTGGGAATCTATTCAATTAGAGCCCGTTGAGGGGGTTCTTGAGAAGTTTGACATCAAGGAAAGCAAGTTGCGAACCTAGTAGGTTGGGAAAGGATGGACTAACCCGGACTACAAATCGACTCTCCTTGCCTTAGGAGAAGGATGTTAATACGTAGGCCTTGAGGTTGAGGATATAACCTGCCCTCTAGGCCATTCATGCGGCGGGAACTTAATAGACCTGACTACGTTCCTCAAATGGGTAGAAAGAAGGAACCCCTGAGGGAAAGGGTGAGGAGTGTCAGGTGAGGAGCGTAGGGATGATCGAAAGACACTCGATTGACGCTAGGAGGGAGAGGGATGAGATAGTCGATGCTCTATTTTGGAGGGATACCATTATAATCCACCTCTACACACATGTGTGCACAGGAAAACATCCCTTTGGGATCCGATTTATCGATGGCATGTGTTTCCCTCATGTTGCTTTGTTTTTACCTGATGCTTTGTTCTTGACTAACACGGGACTAGGAAAACATGGGGTCTTTGAATATGAGGGATTGTAATAAGCTATATCTGGATTGAACTAAGTGAGGGATCAACACCTAGAGGGTGTGAACCTCAGGTTGTGTCCAGGATAGGTACCAACTGCTGCTCTGGTAGGACTAGGTTTAGATTCTCCATGAATTCCTCAACATCCCTCATTCCATCCAAAGATAAAAAATACCGGGAGGTCTTGGTCCCAACCTGAAATGTTACAAGGTAGTCTCCATTGCAAGAACTATCTCCGTAGATGCTAACCCGCCCCCAATATTAGTAGGTTGATGAGCGCATGATCAGGACGAGGTAGAAGTGACCTGGCCGCAGGAAACTGTGCTTGAGCCTGCTCCGAGGGGAGACTTTCCAAATCCGGAGGAATCTATCTTTTCTGACCTTGAGACTAAAGGTATCAGGCCAGAAAATCCTCCAATTATAAACTTGTCGATGTCGATTTTGATTCAGATTGTCCCTCCTAAGGTGACATCTTCTGAGAGCCATTTAGTTCTACGAGAGACAATGGAATCCAATGCTTCTACTTCGTCCGGGTGTCCCCATACTCTCGTTAAGGATACTAGTGGAGGGGGAACCAGACTGCCTCCCCCAACTTCGTCAGGCAGTACCTCAGTTGTCCCATCTCCATCAACTTCAGGTAGTGGTCCGATGCCTTTAATGAATTCGACCATTGTTTTGTTTACTCAGAACACGACATGTACTCTCTTCTCATATGGGATGCCCATATTTGATATGAATTCAATTCTTACTTATTCTACCTTACAAACTATGGGTCTAGGGGAAGGGAGCTCAAACGCTCCCTTGCAAGGGTCAACTGCGGGAGCTACTGCCCCTTTTATTGCCATCCCTTACGATGGGGGTCATATACCTCCTCCATCCCCTTCGCTCGGCGACACTTTTTAGAAGTTAATCGAGCCTAATAGTATTTATAGCTTGTTTGGTAGAGGTAGTTTAGGACTTTTGTCTTATACAACGCCGATCAGATCTATGTCGTTCTCTTTTTTTAGTGCATTTGGGAACATTTCTTTTTCTTTGGCTACTTTCTCGATTGGAAACATCCCCAACTTTGGTCAACAAAACCTGGTGCAAGGTACCATTCCTTCAAAGGGAGGGACGATTGGAGTGCATTCCATTAAGGGGATTTGGAATCCTTGGCAAGGATATTTCCCTCGCAAGGGATTTTGGTCAGGGGTAACCCCTTCCATACTCAATGGAACCTCGGGAAAGGCTCTGTACCTATGCCTAGTGAATCGACTGGGTGCATCCCCTACCAAGGTCCTTGGAACACAACACAAGGAGAAATCCCTATGCAAGCTATGTCATCCAATTTCAAGAGTCATCCGATGACGCCTCAAAAAATGCAATTTCCTTTTGCTGGTCAAGGCCATGGTTTTTACCAAAACCCTAGCCAGCAGTCCAACTTTTCCTGGCAACCTAGTGCCAGTCAAAATCCAGTACCCTCTTTTCCTATAAATAATTCACAACCGACACTACCCTTTCTGGAAACCCTGCATTTGCCAGACTTGTCGATATTACTAAATGATCTGGTTTGTCATGATCTGTGTTGGCCCCCCATGCTAACTAATTTTCCTTTGAATATTCATAAATTTGAGGGCAAGCCTGGCAAAGATCCAGGTGATCATGTGACTACCTTTCACTTGTGGTACTCATCACAGTCGTTGAAAGATGACTCTGTTCAGTTGCACCTTTTTCAACGCACTCTTATAGGGGGTGATGTGAAGTGTTATATTGAGCTCGATGGCTCGAGGTACTCTTACTTTAATGACTTGGCGATGGTATTCTTGAACCATTTCCAGTTACCCGTGAGATACGATGCCGACACCGAACTGCTCACCAACTTTGAGCAAACCAAGGCCGACCACATCTCTGATCATATATGAGAATGGTGGTGGAGAAAGAGCTTGATTAAGTTCAAGGTCCCTCATGCTTTCTTTCTTGAGTGGTTCTTGAAGTCTTTGGTTTCCTGTATATCCAAAGACATAGAAACTTTCAGGATGTTTTTAGAAAAGGAGGCTATTATGAGAGCCCAACAACTAGAACTGATCTATTTCCAATCTGGCATGCTCTACGAGACTTTACCATATGCGCCACGATCTACTCTTGATAAGGCCAAACAAAATTTTGGGCCCCACGTCGATGGCATTGTGGGCTAAGCACAAAGCAGGTCCATGGATCTGTTGTCAAATCAGTTGCAACAATTATCGATACAACAGACTGTGGCCAACTAGACTCCTAGTTCGGTTGTCCCCACTACCAAGACGTCGGATGTATACAGTGTGCAGTCGATGAATCCAAAGGCTAACCAACACATCGAGGGAAAGAAAAAACATCGAAATAAGAAGGGTAAAGGGGATAAAAAGGCTTCCAACAATGTTGGCAGGGACAAAACTTAGAAGAATAATTCAAAGTATCCATGTAATCTCTGCACGAAAGACCACCTCACTCACCTATGCCCTTGGCTTGCAGAGGCCCATAAGATATTAGCGCAACAACAACCTGTTGTGTTGACAAACCCTTTTCCACAAGGGAAAAATATGGCTCAGGCTTACACATCCACAAGCGTAGGAAGGGGTTGTCAGGGACCCCCCATACCTACCACTAAGAACCCAGCCAAAAAAATTTACATGATGAACGTCGATGCTCATTTATGGACCAGGACTCATGACTACGGAACACCAGAATCTGTCGAGAAGGGAAATGAACCCACTAACCCATCGAATCATCTCCAAATTGAGAAGGTTGTGGGAGAAACGATGACTCGCATCCCTAAAGGTATGTTTAAGAAGGCTTCCCAGAATCCAAATGCGAAGGCCACTCAGAACTACTCCATCGTGGAGGATCTGACACATACCCCTTGCGTGATGTCGGCTATGGAGGTCCTCTAGAGCTTCCCCTCATAAATAAAATATTTATTGTCCGCCATGGGAGCGACAAAGACTAGTAACCCAGGTGCGATCGTTTTCGATCCAACCAACNCATTGGCATATTGGAAGGCCATTGGTCAACCCGAGATGTCTTCGTCGCCTATGTTTCTTACAACTTTTGACGGTCAGTCGTTTAGACCACACAAAATAATTCCTTCTTTCTCGGTGCAGTTAGGTGGTAAAACTGTGTGTGTCGAAGTTTAAATGCGCCTCTCGACTACAATATTTTATTAGGTCAGAGTTGGACTTATGCGATACATGCAGTGGTTGCCATGATTTTTCAGGTCTTGAGCTTTTCGCATGAGGGTTGAATAGTGACCATCGACTAGTTGTCCTTTTCTCGTCCTGACCCTTCATCGGCGGCTTCCACGGTCCCGATGATTGATAACCCGCATCCGGGCACTGTCAACTTAGGTGCTAGTTTGTTTCCATCGTTGATGGGAAATTTTGATTACCCGTTTCCTTCTAACAATGTAAATCTCATATCGTTTGTTCCCAACCAGCCGAGGGTTGCAATTTTCCAAGTGTCATCTTTTATAACGAGATACTTTCATGACCCATGGAATTTACCTTCCCCATCGACATCGATGGAAGGGATAGAGAACCTTGGCATGAACATGCCCTTATCCGTGGCCAAGGTTCTATACAACATTGTTTAGGAAGCCTCGACTGACCCAGATCCGGCTCCCTCACAGGAGTTAGATCCAGTTCTCAAGCCTATTTGGGCTCAAGATTCCCTTTCCACTCAAGATCCTTTAGACTTGGTCTTGCCCTTCGACAAGGCAATTCTTGAGGAAATGACTGGTCCCGATAGACCTTGGGATGATCTACATCATAGATCTTATTTTCTTCCTGAGATTAGGAGAGTAGCGGTGGGAGAGTTTGTTCTGACTGTGAATGGATATAGCCCTTGTCCTATCAATCCTCTGGATATGAACGAAGTTTATGCCGAGGGTAACATGGAAAGAATTTCTACAAAAAATTCCAATACATATCTCCATAACCATTGGAGTCATGGAGAATATTTTCTTCAAAGCGGATTTCTCCCCCGAAGAGATTCAAATTTAAACCGAATTATTCAAGGAGTTCCCCGACATTTTTTCCTGGTGTTACGAGGAGATTCCTGGCATCGAACCACAAATTTTCAAACATGAAATCACGACTTATCGTGATGCCAAACCGGTTCAACAGAAGCTTCGTCCAGTGAATCCTCAAAAAGCGGCAGCAATCAAGGCAGAAATAGAGAAATTGTTTAAAGACGATTTGATCTACCCCATACAATTGACATAATGGGTGTCAAACCTGGTTCCGGTTAACATGAAATAGGGCACAATTCGCGTTTGTATGGATTTACACAATTTGAATAAGGTCTGCGCGAAAGACAATTTCCCAACCTCGTTTATCGAACAGATTGTGGATGAATGTGCAGGCTGCGAAGTCTTTTCGTTGATGGGTGATTTTTCGGGATACAATTAGATTCAAATCAAACTCGAGGACCAACATAAAATGAATTTTATTTTTCCTTGGGGGAACTTCGCTTATCTAAAGATGCCTTTTGGCCTTTAGAATGTTGGAGCTACCTTTCAATGGGCCATGTCATTCTCTTTTCATGACATGAAGCACATAGTTGAGGCATACATTGATGATATAGGATCGTGTTCTCTTGCAAGATCGCTCAAAGATGCTACTCATACGTGCCATATAGTTATAAAGCTTCCTTGGAGGCTTGTACTCTCTGACCACACTCCTAGGAGCCTCAACAACATTCCGCAATGTCTATAATAGCCACCCAAGTCTCCTGACATGTATAGAAGGGGTTAAATCCTCATCCACACCTGAAGTATGAGATGTTGAGTGTTACTCATCCTTTGAAACCTACTTCTCCTCATCATTTTTCACTTCTTATAGATCCTAAGGTATCCTAGACTCTATGTTCTACTCGAACTTAACATCTCTACTCACAATTGTGTTCCTTTGTGATGGAATGAAGATCCAGTAAGTCTTTGAGGTTTCGTTGTACCCCAAAAATATACCCCTTTGTCTTGAAGGCTCCACCTTTATCCTCTTCTCCACATGCACATGGATATAGTCTGGAAAACCAAAGATCCTCAAATTTCCTATATATGGCTTCACCCCTGAGAAGGCCTCCTTCATAGTCTTGTCCCCCAATATTCTGTGAGGACTCCTATTCTTCACATACATTTTCGTGTTACATGCCTCTACCCAAAGAGACATGGGACACTCCTGATCATGTATCATAGCCCTGGTAGAACTAATGATGGACCAATTATTCTCTCTGCAACCCCATTTTGTTGAGGGTTGTATATGATTGTCACCTCCCTCTTGATCCATTTCTCCTTGCTGAAATCCTTGAAGTCATTAAACGTATACTCTCCCTCATTACCTAACCTCAATAACTTGATCTTTTTTCATATATGGTTCTCCACCTAAGCCCTAAACACTTGAAATTGACTAAAGACCTCATCCTTGGTCTTGATAAATAAGATCTAGGTTTTCCAGGAAAAGTCATCAATGAATGTCACATAGTATGACACTCCCTGCATTGATTCTACTAACATCCCCCCACTCACATATGAATGTACAATATCCAAGATCCCCTTGGAATTACTCTTACTACTTGGAAAAGAAGCCTTGACAATCTTTCCAAGTGCACACCCTCTGCACCCTCCCCGCTACTCAATACTGAACTCTAGAAGAATTGTAACAATCCCCCTCAGAATCAATAATTCTCTATAGTGTAGGTGTCTCAACCTCCTCTTCCATAGCTCACATACGTTGTCACTGTCATGTACCAAATCCTGAACAAACTTGCATTGCAACCTCTATAAAGTTCCCTCTCTAACCCCAATGACCAATTGTTTGTATGGGCTAGCTTTCTCTAGACATATGAGTACATTCCCTCTCTCAAACGTAATGGAAAAAACCTTGTCCTCCATAGCTGATATTGAGAGAAACATTTTCTTTAGTCCTGATACGTAAAGCACATCCTGGGCATCCAATGAACCTCCTTACTCAAGATGGAACCTAACTATTCCCTCTCTCTTCAATGCATACTTGGCATCATCACAAAGCTCCACATGAACATCTAAGTCCTTCTCTGTCAGACTGCTAAATAATTCTTTTGGTTTTGTCATATGATAAGATACACCACTATCCAAGTACCATGCAGTCCTAGTAGTTGTACTAGTAGAAATAGAAGAAACTAGTGAGAAATCCTTCTCAAAATTCATTTCAAACTCATCTAGATTTGTCTCTACTGATGTTGTTGTCTGTGTCTTTATTTTACTCTTCTTCTTCTTTGGACATTGAAATGCATGATGTCGATTCTTATGGCATGAGAAGAAATTGATTTTACTCAAGTCCGTCTTCTTTCCTAGCTGCAATGATTCTCCATCAATGTTACCCTTCTTGTGAGAACTCTTTCCTTATCGCTTTTTTGTCTTACTAACAATATCCAAGTTCTCAATACTACTTCCCTACTTGTTTCTATTAGACTCCTCTCGAGTCTCTTCCTAAATCAAATCATCTAAAAGTCTTTTCCAATAAGGGAGATGTTCCTGAGCATGGACTCCCTTGAAAAATGGTTCTAAAGACTTAGGAAAACCATTCAATGCAACATTCACGAGATCTACATCATCTGCTTTCCCCCTATGGCTGGAAGATGATCATGTACCTGATTGATCCTTATGAAATAGTTGGTAACATTGTCAGATCTAGACATATACACAAATCTAAGTTTATTTCTTAATACCATTTTCCTATTGATGTTATTTCTCTAGAATAAAACTACCAAGGAATCAGACATCTCCTTGACCATATTCTTCTCGGATATGTGATGAATTAGATGATCCTTCATTGAATCCAAGATAACCCTTTCAAATTTGATCTCCTCCTTATCATGAGTTACCAAAGCTGCCGAAAAATGTTAGTGGAACAACTACTTTTTCCACTAACTTCCAAAGGTAATACTCCTTTAATTCCAGAGTAACTCTTACTTTCCAAGATAGAAAATTGGATGCTCCATCCAATCTGTCTTCAACTCCCAGACTTGTTCATGCCATACCTTAGACCTGATAAACTGGCCTCAAAATAGCCTGTTGCTGAAACCGCCCTTGTACTGACATGTACAAACTTGTACGCACTTATCACCACTGAAACTCATGTATGTACGTGACTTTCCTTACTTAAACTTGTGTATGTATGTGTTTATTATTATTGAAACATGTGTATACGCGATTTTCTCCAAAGAAAGCTTCTTATGTATGCAATTGTTCATTCTGCAATATGCATACAAGTCCATATGACTGAAAAACCCTAGTTCTATCTTAGTACTATTGTTTCCCTAAAATCCAACCCTTGATTTATGCTTGTTGTTTATGGATCTGCTTTGATCTCCTATATGTCAAAAACATCTATTATCAATTTCTATGGATCCGACATCTAGCTTCCTCTCAGAGAAACTTCTCTGATACCATGTTGAAATCCCCTTAGTATGGCACTTAGGTATCTTTCTATATAGTGATTTCCTTGTTGTAAATCAAATTAATAGCTCTGATACCATGTTGAAATCCCCTTACTATGGAACCTAGGTATCTTTCTATATAGTGATTTCCTGGTTGTAAATCAAATTAACATATCACAAAGAAACATACACTTACTGGAATATTCAACTCAACTAAAGATAGCGAAAGCAATAATGGAAACCAAAAATCTCAACCAAAATACACAAAGATATTTTGTCCATCAACTAAGCTTGTCATTCAAATATCTTTAAAGCTTACAAGGGATTTTGTACCTCGAAAAATGGCCCACAGAGAAATACCAAAAACTATAGACAATACCTGCAAACCCTAGCAATATACTGCGTTGTTGTATGACCTTTTACTTTAATGCCTCCCGAGATGTATTCACCTTTCTTTAAGCAAACTTGTATATACGTTCCTATCTCCATTGAAACTCGCATACATCCACTCAAATATTATACAGAACTTCATACGACACAATCCTATTGTTGTGGCTCTAATCAACTGAAACCCACTTGCGACTACCCATGTTCTATCTTCTCCTTGACCCGACCTCTAGATGGAAGTATTCCACTTGTCCAAGATCTCCTTGAATCAAATTCCTTCGTGATCCAACTCTCTTTGTATCAACTATCTCTATCTCCTTCACTCTAGCCTTGCTTTTATAAGATTGATTTATGACCTAACACTAATCCAAAAAGTGGTTGATGGTTGAGACTACTTCTCACCTCACTTGAGATCAATGGCTATTAGTTAATTCAGTAATGCTAATTAAGAAATTTCTTTAAATAAAACTTAACACTCTAATAAAAGCGCTTTACTTTAATAATTATTTTAATTAAAGTAAAGTCTCAAGGTAGAAGGCTTTGGATGACTTCCACACCTCTAGACACTTAGATCTATGCAGAAATACCTATCTCATGCTACAAACATCAGCATATCAATGATTTAAAATCTATAAATCCTTGCTGCACTACAGATGCAACTTCCATGAGGTGAAGCTCGTT
>JASDQU010241488.1:43956-57277 GCA_032191745.1 Picea mariana
ATATCCCACCGTGTCGTGTTTCCCCTCTTGCCACCTATACTCCACTCAACTGTGCGACAGCGCCGTTCCTAATGGCCATCTACTAACCTTGTAGGGATTCGTCCCTATTGGCCAGTTGCTAGCCATGCTGGGGTTCGACAGTTGCAGATTCAAATGATTCGACATCACTGTAGTGCCAAGGCATGAAATACAAAGATGCACCATGATTATTTGACCTGTGAGAGAGAGAAAGAGCTAGCTTGCGGTAGGCCTCCATAGGTAATTCGGGGGCTCTGATTCTGCAGAAATCAATGAAAATTTGATTATGGTAGTGGATCTGTGACACTTGGTTACCTATAACCAAGCATTATCACAAATCCAACCCAAAAGATATTGTATTGGATGAGGCCTAGTTTCCAATCCCAAATTATGAACAACTTTCTCTGAAACAAGATTTACTTTTGATCAATTATCAACAAGTGTATCAATCTTATTGTTCTTTGAGATAACTCATAAATGAAATAGTTATTTTTGTTTCCTTCCATAAATGATTACATTAGACTTTGAATAAGAATTATGTGAACAACCACTGGCAATAGAAAATATATCTTTAATGCCCATAGTTGTAACTTTAGAATCTGATCTAAGATCCTAAACTATACTCGTGGCCTTATTTTTACCCTTGTCCTTTAACTTCTTTGGCAGCCTCTTTGGATGAAACTTCCAACACGTTTCCTCCTCATGTCATTTCTTCTTTCAATGATAACACGTAGGCTTCTCTTCTTCTTTTCCCTTTGATGGTTTCTCGAAGTTATGTGGCTTTCTTTCTCCTTTACCACCAATCCTCTTGGTATTATTTCGATATTCATACATTTATTTCACCATGACCTTCATTTCCATGAATGCAGAAAACACAATACGTCTTCAGTACCAAAAGGATTTGGATTAGAAGAATCCTTGTCTTTTGTTGAAGCCATTTCTTTCTTTTGAAATGCAAGCCTCAAACCAATATCACGAATGTACTCTTCAATGATCTTTCACCAAGCTTGACTTTGGACCATGTAAACATTCACTTGCGAATACACGTCAAACCATCTTTTATACCAAATGATCCAAAAATCCTTAGATGTCAATTATTTTTTAAGAAGACACTAAACATCTGACCATATTTGGGAAATTAAGATCATCTTGACTATTTGGAAAATATCATATGAAAACGCTTATTTATCCATAAACTTCATTAACTCATAATAACTTGCGTAAATAAGAATGTCAAAATATAGAGAAATAGAGACAACAAATAACAAATCTCGTTACATAGTTTGATAACAGAGTTCACCCATCTTGGGCTACGTCTATGGGTCTGCTTCTAAACAATGAGACTATTCTATTATTTCTCAAATGGACTCACCAATGCCAAATTTTTGAAGACACCCTTCAAGTATGTTTTCCAATCCCAACAACACAGGTCACTACTAAATTCCTCACAAAATTCCAATTTAAATGAGTATAAACTTGACTATGTTCTAAACAGGTTCTTAAAGACACCATTTTTCACACATAACAAGACTATGGGTCTCATACATAGTAAATGGAGCTAATACTTTCATATGCATCACTTTTAAACAAAAAATACATCAACATCATATTCCTCTCGAAATTATGAGAAAAATGAGTATCAACACTCTATACCTTTCTCAAAGAATGAGCAATAACACACAACACGAGGCAAATAAAAAATAGGAACACATCTTGCATTGAAAATGAGGAAAATCATTGGAACGCATACCCATGTCAAAAGAACCCAAAAAATAGTTCTTGGCATAAGAAATCGTGTCCCGTAGTGGTCTGGATCTAGGTTTATATAGGGTAAGTCGACCTAACCGACCCCCTATTTGTTCATGCTTCATGGTTGCAACTTTAAATATAATTTCATTGGTTGTTATAACCAACCGATGCATGTGGTACAATGGTAGGTGGAGTATTATGAATTCGTTGGAATATTCCAGGAATATTCCCCCATAGGTCATGGGTTTAATTCCCATTCGACCCAACTAATTTTATTCCCTTGTGCCATGTGGCACTCTCTGGTTGGTCCAAATTTTTCCTGCATCAACATCCTCCCACATCATATGCCACCTGCATGCACGAATCTTCCACCTCAACATCCAATGACCTACCAACTGTACTGTATGGTCAACGACATGTCAGTCGTATGACCTGCCATGTGTCACTTTCAGATAAATCCAACTAGACCCCAAAAATTTCAAATATGAGTGACACATGGTAGCCTCTCGTGCTACCAAGTTAGCATGTTGATGTCATCCTGTGCCCTGTCACTTTTATGGATGGCCATGTGGCAATGTGTGGGGCTTCCATGTGGCACCTCCATTTTTCCTTTTTCTTGAAAACCTCAATCGGACATAACTTCCTCATATGACATATGTTTGAGGCGATCCATGCATTGTTGGAAATCTCTAACCGAGATCTATGCAATAGAGTCATTTTCAAGAGAATTTCAGATCATCAATTTTTGAGTATTATGGATACTCCTTGATCACCTCACGACCGGAGAAAATGTCTCCTTGTATTCCACTCCCTCTTTCTAGGATAACCCTCTCACCACAAACCTCTCCTTGAACTTGTTGATGCTACCATATGTAGCATTATTTATCTTGTAGAGCCACCGATAACTCACAAATGAATTCTCCGCCAGTCTCAACACTATGTCCTAAACATATTCCTCATAATAGCAGTGTACTCTTGTACTATGGCATCCCACAAAACCTATTGATCTCTTTCTTCATAAAAACTAGAAGTCTTAGCATCAATGTTGCTACTCATAAGCGTCGTATAGTTTGAAAGCTTCCTCAGAGGCCTTTTCTCTCTGATCACACTCCTAGGAGCCTCACCAACATTCCTCAATGTCTATAATAGTCACTTGGGTCTCCTAAAATGTATGAAATGGGTTAAATACTCATCCCCACCTAAATTTTGAGTTGTTGACTGATACTCATCCTTTGAAACCTACTTCTCCTTGTCCTTTTTCATTGCTTATAGCTCCTAAGGTCTCCTAGATTCTATGTTCTCCTTGAACTTAACGTATCTACTCAAAAAAAATTTCCTTTGTGATGGAATGAAGATTCAGTAAGCCTTTGAGGTCTCATTGTACCCCACAAATATACCCCTTCGTCTTAAAGGCTCCATGTTCATCCTCTTCTACACACGAACATGGATATATACTAGAAAACTAAAATCCTGAAATGTCCTATATATGAATTCACTCTTGAGAATTTCTCCTTCATAGTCTTGTCCCCCAATATCCTATGAGAACATACATTGTCGCATTACATACCTATACCAAAAGAAACATGGGAAACTCTTAGTCGTGTATTAGAGCCCTGGTAGACCTAATGATGGACCGGTTCTTCTCTCTACAACCCCATTTTGTTGAGGATTGTATAAGATTGCCAGCTCCCTATTGATCAATTTCTCCTTGCAGAAATCATTGAAGTCAATAGAAGTATACTCTCCCTCATTATATGACCTAAATAACTTGATCTTGTTTCATATATGGTTCTCCACCTAAGCACTGATTTCTTGAAACTGACTAAAGACCCCATCCTTGGTCTTCATAAATAAGATCTAGGTTTTCCGGGAAAAGTCATCAACGGATATCACATAAAATGACACACCCTGTATTGATTCTACTAACATCATCCCACTCACATATGAATGTATGATATCCAAGATCCCCTTGGACTTAATCTCTCTGCTTGGAAAAGCAGCCTTGACATTCTTGTCAAGTGTACACCCTCTGCACACTCCTTGCTACTCAATACTAAACTCTAGAATACTTGTAACAATTACCCTCAAAATCAACAATGTTCTATAGTGTAGGTGTCCCAACCTCCTCTTCCATAACTCACATAGGTTTCCACTTTAATGTACCAAATCCTGAACATACTTGCATTGCAACCTCTATAAAGTGCCCTCTCTAACCCCAATGACCACTTTTCTGTATGATATAGCTTTCCCTAGACATATGAGTAATTTCCCTCTTTGAAAAGTAATGGAAAAACCCTTGTCCCTCATAGTTGATATTGAGAGAAAAAATTTCTTTAGTCCTGGTGCGTAAAGCACATCTTGGGCAGCCAATCAACCTCCTTACTCAAGTTGGAACATAACTATTCCCTCTCTCTTTAGTGCATACTTGGCATTATCACCAAGCTCCACATGAACATATAAGTCCCTCTCTGTCCTACTGCTAAATATATCTTTTGTTTTTATCATATGATGATATGCACCATTTTCCAAGTACCATGCACTCCTAGTAGTTGTGCTAGTAGAAATACTAGAAACTAGTGAAAATCCCTCTCAAAATTCGTTTCAAAATCATCTAGATGTGTCTCTACTGATCTTGTTGTCCGCATATTTATTTTTCCCTTATTCTTCTATGGACATTGAAATGCATGATTTCCATTCTTATGACATGAGAAACACTTGATTTTACTCAAGTCCTTCTTATTTCCTAGGTATGATGATCCTCCATCACTGCCACCCTTCTTGTGAAAACTATTTCCTTTTCCTTTCTTTTTTTTACTAACAAGATCCAAGTTCTCATCACTACTTCCCTCCTTTATTCTATTAGAATCCTACCTAGTCTCTTCCTAAATGCAATCATCCAAAAGTCTTTTCCAATCAGGGAGATGTTCACGAGGATGGACTCCCTTAAAAAATGGTTTCCAAGACTTGGGAAAACCATTCAATGAAATATTCACGACCTCTACATCATATTATTTCTCCCCTATGGCTGCAAGACGATCATGTACCTGATTTATCCTTATGAAATAGTTGGTAACATTTTCAAATATAGACATACACAGATCTAGGTTTATTTCTTAAGACCATGTTCCTATTCATGTTATTTCTCTGGAATAAACCTAGAAAGGAATCAAACATCTCCTTGACCATATTCTTCTTGGATAAGTGATGAATTAGATGATCCTTCACTGAATCTAAGATAACCCTCTTAAATTTGATATCCTCCTTTTCATGAGCTACCAAAAATGTTGAAAATGTTAGTGGAACAACTACTTTGTCCACTAACTTCCAAAGTTCATACTCCTTTAATGCCAAAGTAACTCTTAATTTCCAAGATAGCAAGTTGGATGCTCCATCCCATCTGTCTTAAACTCCCATACGTGTTCATTCCATCCCTTATACCTGATAAATTGGCCTCAAAATAACTTGCTACTGAAATTTCCCCTACACTAACCTGTACAAACATGTACGCACTTGTCACCACTGAAACTCGTGTATGTACATAAATTTCCTTGCTTAAACCTGCCTATGTATGTGTTTGTTCTTACTACAACACGTGTATACAATATTTTATCCAAAGAAACCTTCTTATGTATGAAATTGTTCATTCTTCAATATGCGTACAAGTTCATACAACTACAAAACCCTAGTTTTATCTCAGTACTATTGTTTCCCTAAAATCCAACGCTTGATTTATTCATGTTGGTTATGGATCTGCTTTGATCTCTTGTAGATATGAAACATCTATTATCAATTGAAATGGATATGAGAGCTATCTTCCTCTCAGAGAAACTTCTTTGATACCATGTGGAAATCCCCTTACCATGGCACCTAGGTATCTTGCTATATATTGATTTGCTTGTTGTAAATCAAATTAACAACTATGATACCATGTTGAAATTACCTTACTATGGCACCTAGGTATGTTCATATATAGTGATTTCCTTGTTGTAAATCCAATTAATAACTCACAAAGAAACATACACTTGATGGAATATTCAACTCAAATAAAGATAGCGAAATCAATATTGGAAAAAAAAAATCTCAACCACAATACACAAAGATATTGTGTCCATCAACTAAGCTTATCATTCAAATAACTTCAACGCTTACAAGGGCTTCCGTACCTAGGTATATGGCCCATAAATAAATACAAAAAACTATAGTCAATACATGCAAACCTTAGCAATATATTGCGTTGTTGTATGACCTTTTACTTTTACGCTTCCTGAGATGTACGTACCTTTCTTTAAGAAAACCTATGTATATGTTCTTGTCTCCACTGAAACCAACATACATGATCCAAATTTAGGATCACAATAAACTGATTAACAAACCAAATACAATAAACATATATACATGAATAACAACATAGATATCCAGTGAACAATATCTTCTATTGAATAAATGAAATATGATGAAATTGTAAAACTCCAGAACTGAAACACTTACTCGAATGGTGGTATCTATCTATGAGAAGAGATGTGGCCGCTACGCACATCTGTCTAAGAAAAATGATTACAATGAGGCTCCAGAGGCATTTTTGATATTACTCATGAATTCCAAAACTCTAGACATCCAAAAACCTAACCCTAGGAGGTGGAACGCCAAAAGTCATGTGGGCCCCTATGTGTAAGTTGGTACCTCAAATTCCCGAGGTCGTAAAGTTTGCATACGACCTCTGTTTTAGGTTCCTGATAGACCATTGGAAATTTATTATAGAGAACTACACATTACACCATGAAACTATCACTTTATCTATAGTTTGACTCTGGCGAGCCAAAAAAACATTGTTTAGGTCTCCAAAAGGACCTTGGAAGTACAACAAGATGTGATGACATGAAAAAATACAAAATAATCATGTTGGATTAGGTGAGAGGCTGCCAGTTTCCACCTGGAAGACGTGTAGGGCTTCAGACAACCCCAAAAGTGTAGAACCTACAATTACAAAAAAGTAAAGAAGAATGTGTTGACCTAAAAACTGAGAAGAGGAGCTAGTTGGAATAGGTGGGTGGCCACCAATATCCACCTGGATCAATCCTCCCCCCTTATGAATCAATGGTATCCATTGCGTTTAGTTCCTCCATCAGGTGAGTAAACTTTTATTGGGTTTGGACCCTGTTGAACCACTTTCCTTGGTGTAGGAGATTCCCTGCCTCGACAACCCGATAAAGTTGGATCCTCTGCTGGCAAGTGCCCTTGACCTATGTGTCCACTATCTGATCAGTGGATGCATGTTCCATGCAGTCAGGGTTGAGCTATTTTGGCGTCAGTTGTTATGTGATGTCTGAGGTGTCCAATATTGGTGGAAAATATGGCCGAAAGGGGTCCACATTGAACAATAGGTGCAAGCCAAGAAACAGTGGAGTGTTGATCTCAAAAGCATTGTTACCCAAAACCTTGTTGATGGTGTAAGGCCCATAGCGAAGTGGGCGGATCTTCCGATGGGCACCTGTAAGATGCTCCTTCTACAAGTGTAACCATACCTTGTCTCTAACCTGAAACTGGTGCAGTACCCTATGTTGATCATGGCGCTGCTTTTACTTAGCATTGGCTTTGTGCAAAAGATCCTGGACCTATTCGCAGATGTGTTGAATTTGCTCAATGAATCTCATGGCTTTGTCGGTCACAGAATGAACATGGGAAGAGTATGTCTATGTGGTTTCTAGAGGTAGTACAACTTTAATGGAACCCAAGGGTTCGAATCCCAGTCCCACCTAAAATGGTCTATATTCAGTGGAGCTATGGAGAGCCTTGTTGTAACTGTGTTGAACATAGGGGAGACTCTCATCCCATGTACGTAGATTCTTAGAGTTGTACATGCACATGATGTCCACAATCATCCAATTGACGACCTTTGTTTGGTCGTCTATTTGGGGGTGGAAAGTGGTGGATTTACTGAGCTTGGTGTCCAATGGTGACTAGAAATGGTGGAGTGTTGATCTCAAAATCATTGTTACCCACAACCTTTTTGATGGTGTAAGGCCCATAGTGAAGTGGGCGGAGCTTCCGATGGGCACCTGTAAGATGCTCCTTCTACAAGTGTAACCATACCTTGTCTCCAACCTGAAACTGCTGCAGTGCCCTGTGTTGATCATGGTGCTGCTTTTACTTAGCATTGGCTTTGTGCAAAATCTCCTGGACCTATTCATAGATGTGTTGAATTTACTCAATGAATATGGTGGCTTTGTCAATCTCAGACTGAACATGGGAAGAGTATGTCTATGTGGTTTCTAGAGGTAGTACAACATCAATGGAACCCAAGGGTTGGAATCCCAGTCCCACCTAAAATGGGCTATGCTCGGTGGAGCTATGGAGAGCCCTGTTGTAATTGTGTTGAACATAGGAAAGACTCTCATCCCATGTACACGGATTCTTAAAGTTGTACATGCACAGGATATCCACAATCATCCAATTAACGACCTTTGTTTGATAGTCTGTTTGGGGATGGAAAGTGGTGGATTTACTGAGCTTGGTGTCCAACGGTGACTAGAGACTCGACAAATATATGTTGGGGAACCCACTATATGGTATCCCAAAATGGACCCACACTTGTTCAAAGAAGATCTTGGTAGTATCTATTAGTGTGATGTTCTTCTTACAGGCTGTGAAGATGGCCATCTTCAAAAATCGATAAACGACCACAAATACACAATCATTTCCTTTCTTGGTGGACAGAAGGCCAGACATGTAATCCATCAAGATGGATTCCCAAGGTTTCTCTGGGGTTGGAAGAGGGGTGTATAAGCCTTGCTTCTTGATGGTTGGCTTGGAAATGGAACAGGAAGTGCAAGATATGATATACTTGCTGACATCCTGTTGAAGTTTTTTCCAATAAAAATGTTTCTGGAGAACGACCACAAATTTCTCCACGCCAAAATGTCCTGCCACTCGACTGTAGTGGGATTCCAAAATCATCTTTGCACACTCGCTTTCAGGAACACAGAGATGGTCCAAATGGCATAACAACCCATCCTAAATGTGAAAATCAGTGGTAGACACGCATGTACCCAAGAGTTGATAGGTGGTGGCGAAGTTTGTATCTTGTTGATAAAGTTGGGGCCACTAAGATGCCTCATGTCCACAAGAATGGATCACAGTGGTGAGTGTAGCTACAAGAGTTCGATTGAGGCAGTAAACGAAACGATTTGTGTTCCTTGTTTTATACTTGATGTTGAGATAGAACTGCTGCAGGTAGGTGGACCACTTCTAATGGAAGTTGTTTTGCTACTTCCCCTATGTCTGTATGAACTATAAAGGCTTGTGATCAATGTGAATGATCGTCTCCTTTTCCAGAATGTAATGTTTCCATTGACAACAAGATTTTATAATGGAATATATTTCCTTGTCATAGGTGTGGTATTTCCGGGCAGTATCTGAGAGTGTCTCACTATGGTATGCCACCGGATGACTATGCTGAGTGAGAACTGTGCCTACAGCAGAGTCAAATGCATCAATCTCAATATCGAACAATTGTTGCAGATCAGGAAAGGAGGGTACTGGAGTTGAGCACAAGTGATGATTCATATCATCAAATGCTCGTTGTTGTTCCTTTCCCCACAAAAAATTTTCCTTGTCACTGCCATTGGTCACGTGGCTGACGACCCATGAAATATGGGAGAATCTCAACACGAACCGTCGGTAGAAATTGGCCAGCCCCAAGAGGCTCTGAATCTCGGTTAGTGTGATCAGGGCTGGCCAGTCACGAATGAATTGGATCTTAGCGGGATTGAGATATACCACATGCTCATCAATAATGTATCCCAAGTGTTGGACCATGGTCATGCCAAAGGAACATTTTTCCAAGTTGGAATATAGCTTGTGCTACGGCAAAGTGCTCAAAACCTACTGAATATGTCGCATGTGCTCCTCCCAAGTTTTGTTGAAGATGAAGATGTCATCCAAATATACCACCACAAAAGAGTTGGTGAAGGGTCGCAATACATCATCCATCAACCTCATGAAAGTGGTCGGTGCATTTGTTAGGTCAAAGGGCATGACCAACCATTTGAAGAGACCTTCTTTAGATTCAAAAGTTGTCTTCCAGACATCAGTTGGTTCGATGGGAACCTGGTGGTAGCCAGACTTTAGGTTAATCTTGCTGAAGAAATTTCCCCCCTTGAGTTGGTCAACAAGGTCATCAATTATGGGAATTGGGTACTGGTTTCTGACTGTGATTTTTTTTAATGATCTGTAATAAATGCAGAGTTGCTAGGTCCTGTCCTTCTTCTACTCCAGTACAATCATGCTTCCACAAGGGGAGGAGTTGGGTTTGATGTGCCCCTTTTGAAGAGGCTCTTGGATCTGATGCTTGATTTCGTCATTTTCCATCAGCGAGTGACGATAGACTGGTCCATTACGAAGAGGTGCACCAGAGGTTAGATCAATTGGATGCTTGACTTGGAAGTGCATCGGTACCCCGATGGGTGAGGAGAAGATGTCTCTATACTCTTCCACGTGCTCTTCCACTTGCTTCTGTTGCAAAGAGAGGCTCTATGTAGATGCCACGGATGTGGCAGCGACCTTCCGCTTACTATGAGCAAGGATCACAAAGAAGAACTTCTCGGTCTGTGAAATTACATTACTGCATTACTTAGGAGAGATTATAGAAATAGCGGTAGGCGGCACTACCTCTAGTATCCTGTAAAATTTTCTACCCAAAGTAATAATAACATTGCGGGGTCTAGACTCATACAAAAAATGACGCTTCCTAAAATATGGTTGTCCTAAAAGAACATAACAAACTTCAAGGGGAGAAATATCACACAATACCCAATATTTGAAGGGATTGATCCTGTAGGGAAGATGACACTATTGGCTGAGACAAAGATCTCTTCCTTGGTGAAGCCAACCAATGGTGTAGGGCTGCGGGTGCAGTGTCGTCAACAGGTCCAACCACTTGATGACCTCTCCTGAGATCAGGTTCTTCTTACTGTCGCTATCGACAATTAAATGAAGCGAAGCCCCCTTTATCCACATCTGTGAGTGAAAGAGGTGTAACTTTTTCATACACCTCTGTTTTAGGTGCGTGATAGCTCGTTGGAAAGGTATTTTAGAGAAATACACATTACGCTGTCAAACTCTAACTCCATCTACAGTTTGACTGTGGCGATAAAAAAAAAACATTGTTTAAGCCTCCAAAACGACCCTGGAAGTACAGTAAGATGTGCTAACATGAAAACATAGAAACTGAGCTAGTAGGATTAGGCGAGAGGCCACCAGCATCCACTTGGCAACTGTGTAGGGCTTTAGACAACCCCAAAATTGTAGAACCCACAATTACAAAAAAATACAGAAGAATGTGTTGAACTAAAAACTGACAAGAGGAGTCAGATAGAATAGGGGGGTGGCCACCAATATCTACCTGGATCAATACACCCACTCAAATACTATACAAAACTTCATACGATGCAAAACTCTTGTTGTGGTTCCAATCAGCTGAAACCCACTTGCCATTGCCCCTATTTTGCTTTCTCCCTGACCTGACCTCTAGATGGAGGTACTCCACCTGTCCAAGATCTCCTTGAATCAAAGTCCTTCGTGATCCAACTATTTTTATATCAACTATCTTTATCTCGTTCACTCTAGCCTTGATTTTATAAGATTCAGTTATAAACTAACACTAATCTCCAAAGTGATTGATGGTTGAGATTACTTCTCATCTCACTTGAGATCAATGACTATTATTTAATTCAGTAATGCTAATCAAGGCATTTCTTTAAATAAAACTCAACTCTTTAATAAAAGAACTTTACTTTAATAATTCTTTTAATTAAAGTAATGTCTCAAGGTAGAAGGCTTTGGAATACTTCCACACCTCTCGACACTTAGACCCATGCAAAAATACCTATCTGATGCTACAAACATCAACATATCAACGACTTTAAATCTATAAATCCTTGTTGCATATTTTTCTGCAGTTGTAACTTCCATGAGGTGAAACCCCTTCACCTTTTTCATCTTAGGTAGCGGAGTTGATGCCGGTAGATTAGTTAGTGAATCCTCTACCTAATGGCATATCATTTTAACCATTTCGATTTCATGTATTTTTTGTTTATTTATTTTAACACTTACTCTTTAATTTGTTTTTATGTATTTCCATATGTAATGTGAGAAAAAATAGTAGAATAAAAATTGAAATATGTGGGGTGGGGTCCCTAAGGATGTTTCCTCCTTAAAAGAGTATTTTTTTTTCAATTACCTAAATGATAAGTCCTTAGATCGGGTAATAGGGACTTGATGAGTGGCTCTCTAGGTATTCACGAGGTTGTCCTCGTTTTGAAACTCATGCCTACACTTGGTTGGCTCTTCACTACATCGTAGAATGCAGGGTTTAGTAGCAAAATGTGCAAAGGATTTGGGAGATTACTCCACTACTACGATGGTAAATCACCTAGTACAAGGGATGTTCTAGATTCTTTTGACACTCAACTTGAGATTGAATGCTTTGTGATTTGATGGGATGTAGAGATGGGATGTCCGCATCAGTGTACATGGCAACTTTAGGCCTCCACCGGGGGATAGATTTGAACTTTCACAGTGTCATTCAAAGCTAGGGGGGAGAACCTGGAGCTTTGTGTGATCACTAATTCTGTGTGTTTATTCAAAGTGTTAATATGGACAGGGGTGGCCCTAGGGGAAAAGGTCACAAATGTAGAGGATGGTATCTTGTCATGCGGACTCAATATGGAGCATAGGAGTATGAGGGTGTTTTTCAGTCTCAAAGTCCACAAGAGATTAAGTTGAGATGGAGCTAATTGAAGAAGAGGCCCGATTGAAAAGACATTTCATCCCAGATGAGGAAGTAGATGCAACAATTTACCTTTGGATTTCAGACACTGGTATCTCCAAGACCAGGGAAACAAAATATCATAAAATTGTGGATCTTTACTGGAAAATGAAATCCATGATGGGACGCAACTACAGATAAAAGAGTTTGATTACAAAGTTTCTTTGCTAGCAAAGTTTACAATAGGATTGGACTTCGCAGAGCTGCGATACGCCCATCAATGGTTTTCTAAGCCTATTGCAACTACTCCTTTTTTATTTTCTAAATGCTCTGGATACTAGTTTTTTTATTTTTTAACATTAGAGAAAAAGTGTATGTGGTCTCAACTCTACCTAGGTGTCATAAGACAATTGTCTTTTTGTCATAGACATTTTGAATGTATTTCATAATTGTATTCTATATCTCAAAGTATCTGGACCAAGACATTAGTCTTTTATTGTTGGTATGGTTTCTCTCGTTTACTCATGTATAACTCCTCGTAAAAAGCCAACAACATAGATCATGTAAATCATGTATAACTCCCCGTAAAAAGCCATCAACATAGATCATGTAAATCATGTATAACTTTTCTGTGTTAATATAAAATTCTACTAACAGCCTTAAAAAAAAATTGTAAACAATAGGAAAAAAGGTGACGTAGTAGGATTCAAAAAATAATAAAAATTATAATTTACTGTAACTTAACTACTTAAATACTATTATACTACACAGAAGTATAATGTCCTGTGG
>JASDQU010241488.1:58685-80908 GCA_032191745.1 Picea mariana
ATCTTGAATTTAAATATTCTGACATATATCCTCATGGTTTGTGAAATTATGAATGATTTCCGTATAAGACTGTATGTATGGTGTTTGATCAGAAATGGTGGCTGCATGCTTATATTGGAAAGACCACATATGATTTACGTATATATTTGTATATATGTATATTTTTAATGGATTCAGTATTCAAGTCCGTTCTCGGGAAATCTATTCCCTTATTTTATCTCAAGTGATGCCCTGGATAGATCTTTCCCCAGGGACACCCTCTTTAAAATTTTACCCAAGAAACTGCCAGAGGATTTTATGACATAAGTCTGAAAAACCTTGCACGAGAGAGAATGGTATTCTTAGACTTTGATATTTTAGAGTTTCGGCACTCGGGGTATCTAGGTGCGAGTCCTTTTGTACTCGCGAGTCCCGAAACCTCAACCCACAAAATCCTAAAATGACAGTGTGTGGATGAATTAAGGACCTTTCGATGGTTCGATACCTAGGATACCTTTCCTCTTGCTAAATGTACAAATGAGATCTTTTCGCAGGATCTAAGGTCTGTTATGACTGTTAAATTGGACGAAGGGACGCAGGCGTTAATGCCTCGACCCCTTTTTAACCTTCGTAAGTAGCGAAGAAATCAGGACCGTCAATTCCAAGACCCATGGGAGTACCTGGACCGTCCAACTGTAGAGTACACTTGGTGGTCGGTAAGCGTTTCGGCTTTTCGGCAGCCAGGGTACCTAAGTGCGAGTTCTCCTGTACTCAAAGGACCCGAAACCCCGATTCACGAAAAAACGAAATAACGGCGTGTGGATGAGTTAGGAATTTTCGGTGTTTCGAAACCCAGAATACCTAAGGGAGTATTTCCTTGTACTCGCAACTCCCGAAACCCTGACTTGCGAAATCCTGAAATGATAATAGTATGGAGAAGTCATAAGATCTCGGAGTTTCGGTACCCGGGATATCTAGAGGCAAGTTCCTTGTACTCACAAGTCCCGAATCCTCGACCCGCGAAATTTTGACATATGAAATCCCAAAATAGATGTGCAGGTTTAAGAGTTTGTAATTCGGAGTTTCGGCTCCCGGAAGAGTGGGTGTGTTACACATGGGCTAGGTAGTAGTGCCATATATTATGTGATATATGAAATCCCCGTTTCCAACCAAATAGCAAATTTTGACCTTTTAAATTACCATGAACCCGAATCTCATCATAAACCTTTAACCCTAACTCTGAACATTTCCATGCACAAGAGAGCCATTGAAGAGAAATATGATAATCAAAGGCAATTGTGTTTTGACAAAAGTAAAGATGACCTTTTCCTAAATGATTTAAATAGTAAATTACATCTCCTAACTTATAAGGACAACATTGAATAACTCGATCACAGTTTTACAACTACCCTTTCCACTTCTATTAACAATTTCTCTTTCAAAGTGTCTTCTGAAAAAAATAATAGAATGACCAACCCTTGGTATGATAAATAATGTAAAATAGGGCCTTTTGAAATATTAGAAAAGATAGGGCCAGTTTCATACATGCTAGCATTTCCTATATCCATGAGAGTGAATAATTTATTTCATGTGTTATTATTAAAGAAATATTTTTCTGACCCTAACCACATAATTGATTGGAATTTGATCAAGGTGGAGCATGAAGGGGATTTCCAGATGGAACCAGTACATATCCTGGACCAGAAATTCAAAGTGATCAAGATTAAAGACATAGGGTTGGTAAAGGTTCAATGGAACTTCTACGGTCCTGAATATGCTACATGGGAGCATGAAGAAAACATATGAGCAGAGTGCCCACAAAGTTTTGACAATTTTGAAGAAAATGGAATGCAAGACTCCATTTTGAGCAGCTAGAGTTCTAAAACCACATCTCAGAGTCCTAGCCAACTGTGTTGGATGCCATGATAAAATAATCTCCAATTCCTTGGGTTAAACCTAATAAAGGGATGGTACATCCCTTGGTTTAGCTTTGATAGAGGAATGATGCATTCCTTGGGTTGGTGATTTGAGAGGAACATGAGATTATGGTTGGAGATGTTGTTGAAGTTGTTAAATTAAAAAAAAAAAAATTCTAAGTATTGTGATGTAAATTTTCATATATGTATATCGACATAGAGTGTATTGAGGACAACACACAATTGTATGGGAGGGGGAATGCAACATCCCCACTATAATCCCTAGTTTAATTAATGCTTATGTAGATATAATGTGTGGCTATGACCAAAGCAATGCAATTTGCAAATTGTGTTTCTATGTTTTAATAATAAAATGTGATGTCAATTGTTAAGGGGACATGGAGAAGAGATGGGGGATGAATTAATCCACAAAAGAGGGGAGTGTCTAGTATAATGGGCAAGAGGGATCCAAGGGGGGATTATCCATGTATATTAATTCAACCCATTTTATTAAATTTGATATGTGTATATGAACCTTCCAATTTTTGATTGAGTGTTCCCAAATCCAATCATTGAATGCATGTAAGAGTGTGGGTGTGGGTGGTAATATCCCAAAGTTATTGGTAACATGGAGGTTGATTACAATTATCTTGGGGAAGAGTGTGAGTCAACAAAGGAAAGCCAAAGAGAGAAAGTCATATGGGTTGGGATAATAGTTGGAAAAAAAAGTCAAGTTTTTGTGCATGAAGGGAAATTAAAGAGAAGGAAAGAGAGATTGAAGCTGGTGCAACCATGGAAGGCTAGTTTTAGAGCATGTTGGAGCATATTTGAAGTTAGAAACTTAAGAAACAAGTTATCAGGATTGAAGAGTGAACTCCTGGGCGAGTTGCAATGTAACAATAAGTATTTGTTGTTGGTTTGCCAGTAATTTTCCTAAGAACAAGTTCCTTGAGTTATCAGCTGAGAGATTTCTAGCTACCTATGCCAAAGATACCCTGATAAACAAATGGGATGCACGAGGGGATGATATCAGTGAAGGGGTACATTCCTTGGGTGGGGCAGTTCAAGAGGAAGAGAGCTGGTGGAAAATCTGGATAACTGTAGGAAGATGTCAATGGGTTTTAAGTTCTATGAGCTTCAAGTGGACTATGAGAGAACACCCTCTTTTGTGGATTAATAGCCTTATCTTAGAGGTGACTCAATGTTGATATTTGGAAAAATCATTCTATGGTTGGGTGGAATGTTTGTCCAAAGAATTTGGTTGCACAACTCAGGTTTAAATATAAGTGTTTTATCTTGTTGCTGAGTTATTTACATGTGTTATTGTTGTGCATTAACTATGTGTAAATAATAATGATTGATATGTTGATGTAATGAGTTGTTTAGATGCATTTCATGTTGATTATTATCATGTTGTATATGCTTTTATTTTATGTTTGTATACAATAGATAAATTTGTTTTAATTTGTAGCTAAAAGCTACAGGAAATCAATTAACTGTAAAATGGATTAATTATTTAGCAACAATTTAATTTTTGTGAGTATTATGCACTGTAATGTCCTTTGTCTTGGATGAGGGGTGTTACATATCCAACATGACTAGAAGAGGTTGGTGAATTCTTCTTCTTACTCTTCCTCTTCCTATTTCTTTAAGACTTCTAGTTACTAGTAGATATACTTTCACTAGAAGAGGGAGAAGGAGGAAGAGTAGGATTTTCTAATTCAGAAGATAAAGGATAAACATCCATTAGATGCCCATGACATAAGGTGCTTATATATAAAGATTAAAGAGAATTCAGGACATTCATAGTGGTCCACAACCAAACTGGTTGTCCTACATTCAACCCATGAATGTTCAAAGTGGCCATCAAGGGAGCACCAACATTTTCAAAGAAAGAAAAAGAACAAGAATTCCCTTGGAAAAGGATCCTTTTGTTTGTATCCTTAGAATTTTGGCCATAAAGTTCTTATGAATAGCTTCATCCTTTGTGATATTGTTCATGTCCAAAAAATTCTTACACACTAGCTCTAGCAAACCAATGGTACAAAAACCTATGCATTCTAGGAGTTGACTCCATGCTTTCAAAACAAATACTAGGGGTCCTTCCTAACTAGAGGAGCGATTGGTCGACCACTTTGAATAAATGATCCAAAAGAGGTGATAGAGACACAACCTAAGGGTAATTATACACACTAGAACTCAACTAAAAAGTCCTAAGAGAAACATTACAAAACAACAACCTCTCCAAAACTTCAGCCTAGCTCGATGAGGTCTGGAGTAAAAAGTAATGAAAAAATAGAAAGGGACCTTCCAAAATGAGCATGGATTGATCATTCCTGAACAAGCATGGGTTGATCAAGTCCCAAGACCGATGAATGAAGGAGTGAGAAGCAATGTTGGAGCAAGATATTTTTGGACCATTTTTAGGAATCGCATAGGAGAAAACTACACAAGTCAATTAAGGAACAACACACACGTAAGAAAGGAATACACATATTGCATTTTCAAGGGTCAACACGTGTGGAAGGAAGAATTTGTTAGAAGTAGTTATACCTTTTGGTCCTTTTTGTAACGGGATAAGACCTAGTGTCAATGTATAAATATGTATGGGTTTTGGGTAGAAGTTAGTTTTCTGAGAGAAATGTGATGATTAGTGAGGAAGAATAAGCTAAGTGTGCATTGTACATGTGAACGACAAGGGAATTTTGGGTAGAACTAAGACATTATGTATGAGAACATTGCACACCTTTTGTAAGGAATGATACTGAATAATAATATAATAATGTTGTTATTGTGAACATAGCCCAGTTTGGGGTGAACCATGTTAAATATATGTGTTATGATGTATGATGTGTTGTGATGTGTTTTCTTTTATATTATGTTTATGGTGAACATGTAATGTATGAATGGTTAATATAAATATGTCATATGATGGTTCTGCACACTTGATGAATGGTCTAATGAAAGAATGTTAACTATGAAGAATGTGTGGAATGTTTCCCATTCCATCATAACTGTGGAAAGATGGTTCCTCCAGTCCCCATAGGTACATCGGGTGAGACTTCACCCGCTTCTGGGTGATGTTGAAAGGGCCAGTATCTTTAGTGTTTTTTGGGTGAATTAATGTTTAACCATGGGTCTGTCGATTGTGCACCAATAAATGGTTTCGTTACAAAGACCGTGATCTACAACTAAGGGGGATGTGGAGACCTAATAAAGAGGAGATTAGACAATGGTTGGATACCAAGCAGATCAAGTTTGTTGTATATCAGAATAAGAATCCACGGATCAACACAAATAAATTGCTACAAAGGTATGTGTTTATTGATTTGCATGAAATTTGCTTTGCTAATTTCTCGAATATTTTAGCAGAGCGGATCTGAAGATTAGTTGAAAAGAACGGAATATTTTTCACTATTTTTCAGAGGAATTGGACTCCTAAGTTAATTTGGATAGTCAATACTATAAGAAATTGGGTATCGTGTGTAATTGATTACTGGATAGATAATGTGTTGGAAGCTTATGTTACTGAAATTTCTATAGATTGTACACAATTGTATAGTGTTCTTGAAACATAATTCTTTAAGGGAATGAACGAAATATACTTGAAGTCGCTATCTACTAGGATTAAGTTGTTATTGTGTGCTAAGGGAATGATGCAAATGGAATCCGATATTCCTAGTGTCTAAGTTTCTTCGCACACATAGGGGGACTAGCGGGGATGGTCTAAGCGTAAAGAGGGATGAAGAGAAGCAATGAGGAATATATGGGCTGAGGATGTTGAGAAAAGAAAAGTGTGCAAAAGATGAAGATATTAGAGTATTGCGTAGCAGTAAAATATTTTGACTGAATAAGAAGAGAAATGTGGCTGAGAGAGATGGGAGACACGGTGATATAAAGGAAAGAGACATGGGTGTAATAATCCATATCGAAGGAATTTTTTGCACATAATAAAATATCCATCAGCTCATTCCATTATAGAAGATCCCACTCAGATCATACTCAACGTCGAACCCACGCCCCCGTGTGTGTCACCAAGAACTGAGGTAAGATCAGAAGCTTTGTCAATTATAGTTAGTGAAGGAAGTAAACATAGTAGTAAAAGTAGTCAGAGTAGTGAAAGTAGTACGACAAGTTAGGATCAACTAGTTTTATTAGGAAAGAATACCTCACAAAACACAATGGAAGGGGTAGATCCTACTTTAAGAATTCATATCTTCCATGGATCGGGGAGAGAGGATCAAGAACAACATTTTTTCATTTGTGAAACAATATGGACCGTGAAGAACGTCCATGATGATGATGCAAATATTGTGAATTTCTCTATGACATTCAAAGACCATGCCTTATTATGGTACATGCAATATCATATGATTATTCCTGTAGGACAAAATAGAACATTGGAATATGTAATACAAGATCTATTGAAAGAGTTCTAGAAACCTAAGTCCAAGTCGCATTCCATTTCAAAACTGAAGGAGATCAAGAAGATAGTGAATGAATCAGTGTGGGATTATGATAAAAGATTAAAGATACTAAAGGATCTATTGACTTTCCATATTCGAGATGAACAACATAGGGAGTGGTTTATTGCAGGATTGTTTCCACATATATGCTTCCCTTTGACATAATAGAAAATTGCATCGCAGTCGACAACCTTAGAAATTTATATGAAATTGGAAGCATCCCATGTAGGAGAAAATGATGCAAGTATGGCTCAAGTTTAGTCACAATTAGCAGCACTGACTACTCAATTGCAGGAACATGAAAAAGGAAAAGAAAAGAGTGAGGAAGTCTAGTGTTTCACATGTAGAACAGAAGGCGATCATAAGAATGAATGCCCATATTTTTAGCATTATTTGAATACAGGAGATCCAAACCCTTTAGGAGTATGGTGTGAGATATGTAAAACGATGGGTCACCACCCTACTTCATGTATGTTGATGCATAAGTATCATGGTATTGTGGGAAATTTGGTTTTTAATTTTTGTAATTTTGTCTTACATCATGAAGAGGAATGTCCCACACTATATTTGATGAGAGAGTGCACTGTAGATGCATACAAAGTCTCAAGGAGAATGAGAAGGAGTATGGTGTGAGATATGTAAAATGATGGGTCACCAACATATTGCATGTATTTTGATGCAGAAGTATCAGAGTACTGCTTGAAACTTGTTTTTTTAACTTTTGTAACTCTGTCTAACATTAGGAAAAGGATTTTCGTGCACTAGATTTGCTGAGAGAGTGCACTGCAGATGAATACCATGTCCAAAGGGAAGAAGGAACAAAAGGAGGAGTATTGCAGTATAATACACCAAGAGAATATAATCAAGGAGTATAATACTTGGAATCGCATAAATCACTCGCTCCAATTCTATCCAAGAAACCTATATAATATTCAAAAGTCTGGTTCATTCAGAAATGAAGTGAGGATAGGGTCGCCTCATTTTTCCAGTATCATCCATTGATTATTCCTGGATAACAAGCACCCGACTCATCAAAACAATAATGAATACTAAAACAACATTTTTGACCAAGTTAACCATTCCCTTAAATTCACAAACTATGTTGTTCATTGTTATAGCTACTAAACATAATCCATTAATTAGCAATAAACTGGAAAAAAAAATTAATATACTGATGCGAAAGAGAAGAAACAATCAACATATTTGTCCTTCTTAATAAGAACAACATCAACCAAATTCCATGTTTTACTTTCAACCATAGGATGTAAATATGATTCCTGGATACTAGCATTAACTTGCATTTTCACGTGCCCTACAGTGACAACTATCAAATTCGTCTTCATTAGATGAGCTCTCACAATGAATTGAATCCCATCCTTAAAAATATGATACTTGTTATATTACTTGTAGAAAATGGCCTTACTGTCATACAAGTATGGACTTCCCAAACCCTTCCTGCAAATGTTAAGGAGAAGCACGTCTAACTCTACCTCATCAATGAAACTTGATGTGATCTCAAAATGTAACTTGTATTTCTTAGTTACCTATAACCGAGCATTATCACAAATCCAACCCAAAAGATATAGTCTTGGATGAGGCCTAGTTTCCAATCCCAAATTATGAACAACTTTCTCTGAAACAAGATTTACTTTTGATCAATGATCAACAAGTGTATCAATCTTATTGTTCTTTGAGATAACTCATAAATGAAATAGTTTTTTTTTTTTCCTTCCATAAAGGATTACATTAGCCTTTGAATAAGAATTATGTGAACAACCACTGGCAATAGAAAATATATCTTTAATGCCCATAGTTGTAACTTTAGAATCTGATCTAAGATCCTGAACTATACTCGTGGCCTTCTTTTTACCCTTGTCCTTTAACTTCTTTGGTAGCCTCTTTGGATAAAACTTCCAACACGTTTCCTCCTCATGTCATTTATTCTTTCAATGATAACATGTAGGCTTCTCTTCTTTTCCCTTTGATGGTTTCTCGAAGTTATGTGGCTTTCTTTCTTCTTTACCACTAGTCCTCTTGGTATTCTTTCGATATTCATACATTTATTTCACCATGACCTTCATTTCCATGAATGTAGAAAACAAAATACCTCTTCATTACCAAAAGGATTTTGATTAGAAGAATCCTTGTCTTTTGTTGAAGCCATTTCTTTCTTTTGAAATGCAAGCCTCAAACCAATATCACGAATGTACTCTTCAATGATCTTTCACCAAGCTTGAGTTTGGACCACGTAAACATTCACTTGCGAATAGACGTCAAACCATATTTGATACCAAATGATCCGAAAATCCTTAGATGTCAATTATTTTTTAAGAAGACACTAAACATCTGACCATATTTGGGAAATTAAGATCATCTTGACTATTTGGAAAATATCATATGAAAACGCTTATTTATCCATAAACTTCATTAACTCATAATAACTTGCGTAAATAAGAATGTCAAAATATAGAGAAATAGAGACAACAAATAACAAATCTCATTACATAGTTTGATAACGGAGTTCACCCATCTTGGGCTACGTCTATGGGTCCACTTCTAAACAATGAGACTATTCTATTACTGCTCAAATGGACTCACTAATGCCAAATTTTTGAAGACACCCTTCAAGTATGTTTTCCAATCCCAACAACACAGGTCACTACTAAATTCCTCACAAAATTCTGAGTTAAATGAGTATAAACTTGACTATGTTCTAAATAGGTGCTTAAAGACACCATTTTTTACACATAATGAGACTATGGGTTTCATACATAGAAAATGGAACTAATACTTTCATATGCATCACTTTTACACAAAAAATACATCAACATCATATTCCTCTCGAAATTATGAGAAAAATGATTATCAACACTCTATACCTTTCTCAAAGAATGAGCAATAACGCACAACACGAGACAAATCCAAAATAGGAACACCTCTTGCATTGAAAACGAGGAAAGTTATTGGAACGCATACCCATGTCAAAAGAACCCAAAAAATAGTTCTTGGCATGAGAAATCGTGTCCTGTAGTGGTCTGGATCTAGGTTTATATAGGGTAAGTCGACCTAACCGACCCCCTATTTGTTCATGTTTCATGGTTACAACTTTAAATATAATTTCATTGGTTGTTATAACCAACCGATGCATGTGGTACAATGGTAGGTGGAGTATTATGAATTCGTTGGAATATTCTAGGAATATTCCCCCATAGGTCATGAGTTTGATTCCCATTCGACCCAACTAATTTTATTCCCTTAGCCAAATTTGGCCAATCGGAGAGTGCCATGTGGAACTCTCTAGTTGGTCCAAATTTTTTGTGCATCAACATCCTACCACATCATATGCCACCTGCGTGCACAAATCTTCCACCTCAACATCCAGTGACCTGCCAAATGTACTGTATGGTCAACGACATGTCAGTCATATGACTTGCCATGTGTCACTTTTAGATAAGTTCAACTAGACCCCAAAAATTTCAAATATGAGTGACACATGGTAGCCTCTCGTGCTACTAAGTTAGCATGTTGATGTCATCCTGTGCCCTGTCACTTTTATGGATGGCCATGTGGCAATGTGTGGGGATTCCATGTGGCACCTCCATTCTTCCTTTTTCTTGAAAACCTCAAACGGACATAACTTCCTCATATGACGTATGTTTGAGGTGATCCATGCATCGTAGGAAATCTCTAACCGAGATCTACGCAATAGAGTCATTTTCAAGAGAATTTGAGATCATCAATTTTTGAGTATTATGGATACTCCTTGATCACCTCATGAATGGAGAAAATGTCTCCTTGTAGTCCACTCCTTCTTTCTAGGATAACCCTCTCACCGCAAACCTCTCCATGAACTTGTCGATGCTACCATATGTAGCATTATTTATCTTGTAGAGCCACCGGTAACTCACAACTGAATTCTCCTCTAGTCTCAACACTATGTCCTAAACATATTCCTCATAGTAGTAGTGTACTCCTGTACTATGGCATCCCACAAAACCTGTTGATCTCTTTCTTCATAAAAACTAGAAGTCTTAGCATCAATGTTGATACTCATAAGTGTCGTATAGTTTGAAAGCTTCCTTAGAGGCCTTTGCTCTCTGATCACACTCCTAGGAGCCTCACCAACATTCCTCAATGTCTATAATAGTCACTTGGGTCTCCTAAAATGTATGAAATGGGTTAAATACTCATCCCCACCTAAATTTTGAGCTGTTGACTGATACTCATCCTTTGAAACCTACTTCTCCTTGTCCTTTTTCACTGCTTATAGCTCCTAAGGTCTCCTAGATTCTATGTTCTCCTTGAACTTAACATATCTACTCAAAAAAAATTTCCTTTGTGAAGGAATGAAGATTCAGTAAGCCTTTGAGGTCTCATTGTACCCCACAAATATACCCCTTTGTCTTGAAGGCTCCATGTTCATCCTCTTCTACACACGAACATGGATATATACTGGAAAACTAAAGATCCTAAAATGTCCTATATATGAATTCACTCTTGAGAATTCCTCCTTCATAGTCTTGTCCCCCAATATCCTGTGAGAACATACATTGTCGCGTTACATACCTCTACCGAAAGAAACATGGGAAACTCCTAGTCGTGTATTAGAGCCCTGGTAGACCTAATGATGGACCGGTTCTTCTCTTTACAACCCCATTTTGTTGAGGGTTATATAAGACTGTCACCTCCCTATTGATCACTTTCTCCTTGGAGAAATCATTGAAGTCATTAGAAGTATACTCTCCCTCTTTATATGACCTAAATAACTTGATCCTGTTTCATATATGGTTCTCCACCTAAGCATTGATCTCTTGAAACTGACTAAAGATCTCATCCTTGGTCTTCATAAATAAGATCTAGGTTTTTCGAGAAAAGTCATCAACAGATATCACATAAAATGACACTCCCTGTATTAATGCTACTAACATCATCCCACTCACATATGAATGTATGATATCCAAGATCCCCTTGGACTTAATCTCTCTGCTTGGAAAAGAAGCCTTGACATTCTTGTCAAGTGTACACCCTCTGCACACTCCTTGCTACTCAATACTAAACTCTAGAATACCTGCAACAATTACCCTCAGAATCAACAATGTTTTGTAGTGTAGGTGTCCCAACCTCCTCTTCCATAACTCACATAGGTTGCCACTTTAATGTACCAAATCCTGAACAGACTTGCGTTGCAACCTCTATAAAGTTCCCTCTCTAACCCCAATGACCACTTTTCTATATGAGATAGCTTTCTCTAGACATATGAGTAATTTCCCTCTCTGAAAAGTAATGGAAAAACCCTTGTCCCTCATAGCTGATATTGAGAGAAAATTTTTCTTTAGTCCTGGTACATAAAGCACATCTTGGGCAACCAATCAACCTCCTTACTCAAGTTGGAACATAACTATTCCCTCTCTCTTTAGTGCATACTTGGCATCATCACCAATATCCACATGAACATCTAAGTCCCTCTCTGTCATACTACTAAATAGCTATTTTGTTTTTGTCATATGATGATATGCACCATTGTCCAAGTACCATGCACTCCTAGTAGTTGTGCTAGTAGAAATACTAGAAACTAGTGAAAATCGTTCTCAAAATTCGTTTCAAAATCATCTAGATGTGTCTCTATTGATGTTGTTGTCCGCGTATTTATTTTTCCCTTATTCTTCACCGGACATTGAAATGCATGATTTCCATTCTTATGACATGAGAAGCACTTGATTTTACTCAAGTCCTTCTTCTTTCCTAGCTACGATGATCCTCCATCACTGCCACCCTTCTTGTGAAAACTATTTCCTTTTCCTTTCTTTTTCTTACTAACAAGATCCAAGTTCTCATCACTACTTCCCTCCTTTATTCTATTAGAATTCTGCCGAGTCTCTTCCTAAATGCAATCATCCAAAAGTCTTTTCCAATCAGGGAGATGTTCTCGAGGATGGACTCCCTTGAAAAATGGTTTCCAAGACTTGGGAAAAACATTCAATGAAACATTCATGAGCTCTACATCATATTATTTATCCCCTATGGCCACAAGATGATCATGTACCTGATTTATCCTTATGAAATAGTTGGTAACATTTTCAAATATAGACATACACAGATCTAAGTTTATTTCTTAAGACCATGTTCCTATTCATGTTATTTCTCTGGAATAAACCTAGAAAGGAATCAAACATCTCCTTGACCATATTCTTCTTGGATACGTGATGAATTAGATGATCCTTCACTGAATCCAAGATAACCCTCTTAAATTTGATCTCCTCCTTTTCATGAGCTACCAAAGATGCTGAAAATGTTAGTGAAACAACTACTTTGTCCACTAACTTCCAAAGTTCATACTCCTTTAATGCCAAAGTAACTCTTACTTTCTAAGATAGCAAGTTGGATGCTCCATCCCATCTGTCTTATACTCCCATACGTGTTCATTCCATCCCTTAGACCTGATAAATTGGCCTCAAAATAACCTGCTACTGAAATTTCCCCTACACTGACCTGTACAAACTTGTACGCACTTGTCACCACTGAAACTCGTGTATGTACATGAATTTCCTTGCTTAAACCTGTCTATGTATGTGTTTGTTCTTACTGCAACACGTGTATATGATATTTTATCCAAAGAAACCTCCTTATGTATGAAATTGTTCATTCTTCAATATGCGTACAAGTTCATACGACTACAAAACCCTAGTTTTGTCTCAGTACTATTGTTTCCCTAAACTCCAATGCTTGATTTATTCATGTTGGTTATGGATCTGCTTTGATCTCTTGTAGATATGAAACATCTATTATCAATTGCCATGGATCTGAGAGCTATCTTCCTCTCAGAGAAACTTCTTTGATACCATGTTGAAATCCCCTTACTATGGCACCTAGGTATCTTGTTATATATTGATTTCCTTGTCGTAAATCAAATTAACAACTATGATACCATGTTGAAATTCCCTTACTATGGCACCTAGGTATCTTTATATATAGTGATTTCCTTGTTGTAAATCAAATTAACAACTCACAAAGCAACATACACTTGCTGGAATATTCAACTCAAATAAAGATAGGGAAATCAATATTGGAAAAAAAAATCTCAACCACAATACACAAAGATATTGTGTCCATCAACTAAGCTTATCATTCAAATAACTTCAATGCTTACAAGGGCTTCCGTACCTAGGAAAATGGCCCATAAATAAATACAAAAAACTATAGTCAATACATGCAAACCCTAGCAATATATTGCGTTGTTGTATGACCTTTTACTTTTACGCATCCTGAGATGTACGCACGTTTCTTTAAGAAAACCTATGTATATGTTCTTGTCTCCACTGAAACCAGCATACATGATCCAAATTTAGAAGCGCAATAAACTGATTAACAAACCGAATACAATAAACATATATACATGAATAACAACATAGATATCCAATGAACAATATCTTCTATTGAATAAATGAAATAGGATGAAATTGTAAAACTCCAGAACTGAAACACTTACTCGAATGGTGTTATTTATCTATGAGAAGAGATGTGGCCGCTACACACATCCGTTTGAGAAAAATGATTACAATGAGGCTCCAAAGGCCTTTTTGATATTACTCATGAATTCCAAAACTCTAGACATTCAAAAACCTAACCCTAGGAGGTCAAACTCCAAAGGTCATGTGGGCCCCTATGGGTAAGTTGGTACCTCAACTTCTCGAGGTCATAAAGTTTTCATATGACCTTTGTTTTAGGCGCCTAATAGACCGTTGGAAATTTATTATAGAGAACTACACATTACAAAATGAAACTATGACTCTATCTATAGTTTGACTCTGGCGAGCCAAAAAAACATTGCTTAGGTTTCCAAAAGGACCTTGGAAGTACAAAAAGATGTGATGACATGAAAAAATACAAAATAATCATGTTGGATTAGGTGAGAGGCTGCCAGTTTCCACCTGGAAGACGTGTAGGGATTCATACAACCCCAAAAGTGTAGAACCTACAATTACAAAGAAGTAAAGAAGAATGTGTTGACCTAAAAACTGAGAAGAGGAGGTAGTTGTAATAGGTGGGTGGCCACCAATATCTGCCTCGATCAATCCTCCCCCCTTATGAATCAATGGTATCCATTGCGTTTAGTTCCTCCATCAGGTGAGGAAACTTCTATTGGATTTGGCCCCGAGTCAGCCACTTTCCTTGGTGTAGGAGATTCCCTACCTCGACAACCCGATAAATCTGGATCCTCTACTGGCGAGTGCCCTTGACCTATGTGTCCACTATCTGATCAGTAGATGCATGTTCCATGCACTCAAGGTTGAGCTATTTTAGCGTCAGTTGTTATGTGATCTCTGAGGTGTCCAATAATGGTGGAGAATATGGCCGAAAAGGGTCCACATTAAACAATAGGTGCAAGCCAAGAAACGATGGAGTGTTGATCTCAAAAGAATTATTACCCAAAACCTTGTTGATGGTGTAAGGTCCATAGCGAAGTGGGCAGAGCTTCCGATGGACACCTGTAAGATGCTCTGTCTACAAGTGTAACCATACCTTGCCTCTAACCTGAAACTGGTGTGGTACCCTATGTTGATCATGGCGCTACTTTTACTTAGCATTGGCTTTGTGCAAAAAATCCTGGACCTATTCGTGGATGTGTTGAATTTGCTCAATGAATCTGGTGGCTTTGTCAGTCACAGACTGAACATGGGAAGAGTATGTCTATGTGGTTTCTAGAGGTAGTACAACTTTAATGGAACCCAAGGGTTGGAATCCCAGTCCCACCTAAAATGGTCTATATTCAGTGGAGCTATGGAGAGCCTTGTTGTAACTGTGTTGAACATAGGGGAGACTCTCATCCCATGTACATAGATTCTTAGATTTGTACATGCACAGGATGTCCAAAATCATCCGATTGATGACCTTTGTTTGGTCGTCTATTTGGGGGTGGAAAGTGGTGGATTTACTAAGATTGGTGTCCAACGGTGACTAGAAATGGTGGAGTGTTGATCTCAAAATCATTGTTACCCAGAACCTTTTTGATGGTGTAAGGCCCATCACGAAGTGGGCAGAGCTTCCTATGGGCACCTGTAAGATGCTCCTTCTACAAGTGTAACCATACCTTGTCTCCAACCTGAAACTGGTGCAGTACCCAAAGTTGATCATGGTGCTACTTTTACTTAGCATTGGCTTTGTCTAAAAGCTCCTGGACCTATTCACGGATGTGTTGAATTTGCTCAATGAATATGGTGGCTTTGTCGATCTCAGACTGAACATGGGAAGAGTATGTCTATGCGGTTTCTAGAGGTAGTACAACATCAATGGAACCCAATGGTTGGAATCCCTGTCCCACCTAAAATGGGCTATGTTCGGTGGAGCTATGGAGAGCCCTGTTGTAACTGTGTTGAACATAAGGGAGACTCTCATCCCATGTACACGGATTCTTAGATTTGTACATGCATAGGATGTCCACAATCATCCGATTAACGACCTTTGTTTGGTAGTCTATTTGGGGGTGGAAAGTGGTGGATTTACTGATCTTGGTGTCCAATGGTGACTAGAGACTTGACAAAAATGTGATGAGGAACCCACTATCCCAGTCGGAGATGATCGTCTATGGTATCCCAAAATGGACCCCCACTTGTTCAAAGAAGATATTGGTAGTATCTGTCACTGTGATGTTCTTCTTGCAGGCTGTGAAGATGGCCATCTTCGAAAATCGATAAATGACCACAAATACACAATCATTTCCTTTCTTGGTGGACGGAAGGCCAGACATGTAATCCATCAAGATGGATTCCCAAGGTTTCTCTAGGGTAGGAAGAGGGGTGTATAAGCCTTGCTTCTTGATGGTTGGCTTGGAAATGGCACAAGAAGTGCAAGATATGATATACTTGCTGACATCTTGTAGAAGTTTTTTCCAATAAAAATGTTTCTGGAGAACGACCACAAATTTATCCATGCCAAAATGTCTTGCCACCCGACTGTAGTGGGATTCCAAAATCATCTTTGCATGCTCTCTTTCAGGAACACAGAGATGGCTCAGATGGCATAAAAACCCATCCTAAATGTGAAAATCAGTGGCAGTCACGCCTGTACCCAAGAGTTGATAGGTGGTGGCAAAGTCTGTATCTTGTTGATAAAGTTGAGGCCACTAAGATGCCTCATGTCCACAAGAATGGATCACAGTGGTGATTGCAGCTACAGGAGTTCAACTGAGGCAGTAAACGAAACGATTTGTGCTCCCTGTCTTATACTTGATGTTGAGATGGAACTGCTGCAGGTAGGTGGACCACTTCTAATGGCAGTTGTTTTTCTACTTCCCCTATGTATGTATGAACTATAAAGGCTTGTGATCAATGTGAATGATTGTATCCTTTCCCAGAATGTAATGTTTCCATTGACAACAATCTTTTATAATGGAATATATTTCCTTGTCATAGGTGGGGTATTTTTGGGCAGTATCTGAGAGTGTCTCACTATGGTATTCCATCGGATGACTATGCTGAGTGAGAACTATGCCTACAACAGAGTCAAATGCATCAATCTCAATATCGAACAATTGTTGCAGATCAGGAAAGGAGGGTACTGAAGCTGAGCACAAGTGATGATTCAGATCATCAAATGCTTGTTGTTGTTCCTTTCCCCACACAAAATTTTCCTTGCCACTGCCATTGTTCACGTGGCTAACGACCCATGAAATATGGGAGAATCCCAACATGAACCGTCAGTAGAAATTGGCCAGCCCCAAGAAGCTTTGAATCTCAGTTAGTGTGATCGGGGCTGGCCAGTCACGGATGACTTGGATCTTAGTAGAATTGAGATGTACCACATGCTCATCAAGAATGTATCCCAAGTGTTGGACCATGGTCATGCCAAAGGAACATTTTTCCAAGTTGGAATATAGTTTGTGCTACCGCAGAGTGCTCAAAACCTACTGAATATGTCGCATGTACTCCTCCCAAGTTTTGTTGAAGATGAGGATGTCATCCAAATATACCACCACAAAAGAGTTGGTGAAGGGTCGCAATACATCATCCATCAACCTCATGAAAGTGGTCAGTGCATTTGTTAGTTCAAAGGGCATGACCAACCATTTGAAGAGACCTTCTTTAGATTCAAAAGTTGTCTTCCAGACATCAGTTGGCTCGATGGGAACCTGGTGGTAGCTAGACTTTAGGTCAATCTTGCTGAAGAAATTTTCCCCCTTTAGTTGGTCAAGAAGGTCATCAATTATGGGAATTGGGTACTGGTTTCTGACTGTGATTTTGTTTAATGATCTGTAATCAATGCATAGTTTCCAGGTCCCGTCCTTCTTCTACTCCAGTACAATCATACTTCCACAAGGGGAGGAGTTGGGTCTAATGTGCCCCTTTTGAAGAAGCTCTTGGATCTGACGCTTGATTTCGTCATTTTCCATTAGCGAGTGACGATAGACTGGTCCATTAGGAAGAGGTGCACCGGGGGTTAGATCAATTGGATTCTTGACTTGGAAGTGCATCAGTACCCCGATGGGTGAGGAGAAGATGTCTCTATACTCTTCCACGAGCCCTTCCACTTGCTTCTGCTGCAAAGAGAGGCTCTATGTAGATGCCACCGATGTGGCAACGACCTTCCGCTTACTGTGAGAAAGGATTACAAAGAAGAAGAACTTCTCGGTCTGTGAAATGACGTTACTGCATTACTTAGGAGATATTATAGAAATAGCGGTAGGTGGCGCTACCTCTGGTATCCTGTAAAATTTCCTACCCAAAGTAATAATAACACTGCGGAATCTAGACTCATACAAAACATTACGCTTCCAAAAATATGGTTGTCCTAAAAGAACATAACAAACTTCAAGGGGAGAAATATCACACAACACCCAATATTTGAAGGGCTTGATCCTGTAGGGAAGATGACATTGTTGGCTGACACAAGGATCTCTTCCTTGGTGAAGCCAACCGATGGTGTAGGACTGTGGGTGCAGTGTCATCGATAGGTCCAACTGCTTGATGACCTCTCCTGAGATCGGGTTCTTCTTACTGTCGTTATCGACAATTAAATGAAGCAGAGCCCCCTTTATCCACATCTGTGAGTGAAAGAGGTGTAACTTTTGCATACACCTCTGTTTTAGGCGCGTGATAGCCCGTTGGAAAGGTATTTTAGAGAAATGCACATTACCCTGTCAAACTCTAACTCCATCTACAGTTTGACTGTGGCGATAAAAAAAAAACATTGTTTAAGCCTCCAAAACGGCCCTGGAAGTACAGTAAGATGTGCTAACATGAAAACATAGAAACTGAGCTAGTAGGATTAGGCGAGAGGCCACCAGCTTCCACCTGGCAGATGTGTAGGGCTTCATACAACCCCAAAATTGTAGAACCCACAATTACAAAAAAGTACAGAAGAATGTGTTGAACTAAAAACTGACAACAGGAGACAGATAGAATAGGTGGGTGGCCACCAATATCCACCTGGATCAATACACCCACTCAAATACTATACAAAACTTCATACGGTGCAAAACTCTTGTTGTGGCTCCAATCAGCTGAAACCCACTTGCCACTGCCCCTATTCTACTTTCTCCCTGACCCGACCTCTAGATGGAAGTACTCCACCTGTCCAAGATCTCCTTGAATCAAAGTCCTTCGTGATCCAACTTTTTTTGTATCAACTGTCTCTATCTCATTCACTCTAGCCTTGCTTTTATAAGATTCAGTTATAAACTAACACTAATCTCCAAAGTGATTGATGGTTGAGATTACTTCTCACCTCACTTGAGATCAATGACTATTATTTAATTCAGTAATGCTAATCAAGGCATTTCTTTAAATAAAACTCAACTCTTTAATAAAATAACTTTACTTTAATAATTCTTTTAATTAAAGTAACGTCTCAAGGTAGAAGGCTTTGGAATGCTTCCACACCTCTCGACACTTAGACCCATGTAAAAATACCTATCTGATGCTACAAACATCAACATATCAACGACTTTAAATCTATAAATCCTTGTTGCATATTTTTCTGCAGTTGTAACTTCCATGAGGTGAAACCCCTTCACCTTTTCCATCTTAGGTAGTGGAGTTGATGCCGGTAGATTAGTTAGTGAATCCTCTACCTAATGGCATATCATTTTAACCATTTCGATTTCATGTATTTTTTGTTTATTTTATTTTAAAACTTACTCTTTAATTTGTTTTTATGTATTTCCATATGTAATGTGAGAAAAAATAGTAGAATAAAAATTGAAATATGTGGGGTGGGGTCCCTATGGATGTTTCCTCCTTAAAAGAGTATTTTTTTTTCAATTACCTAAATGATAAGTCCTTAGATCGGGTAATAGGGACTTGATGAGTGGCTCTCTAGGTATTCAGGAGGTTGTCCTCGTTTTGAAACTCATGCCTACACTTGGTTGGCTCTTCACTACATCGTAGAATGCAGGGTTTAGTAACAAAATGTGCAAATGATTTGGGAGATTACTCCACTACTACGATGGTAAATCACCTAGTACAAGGGATGTTCTAGATTCTTTTGACACTCAACTTGAGATTGAATGCTTCGTGATTTGATGGGATGTAGAGATGGGATGTCCACATTAGCTTACATGACAACTTTAGGCCTCCACCAGGGGATAGATTCGAACTTTCACAGTGTCATTCAAAGCTAGGGGGCAGAACCTGGAGCTTTGTGTGATCACTAATTCTGTGTGTTTATTCAGAGTGTTAATATGGACAGGGGTGGCCCTAGGGGAAAAGGTCACAAATTTAGAGGATCGTATCTTGTCATGCGGGCTCAATATGGAGCATAGGAGTATGAGGGTGTTTTTCAGTCTCAAAGTCCACGAGAGATTAAGTTGAGATGGAGCTAATTGAAGAAGAGACCCGATTGAAAAGACATTTCATCCTAGATGAGGAAGTGGATGCAACAATTTACCTTTGGATTTCAGACACTGGTATCTCCAAGACCAGGGAAACAAAATATCATAAAATTGTGGATCTTTACTGGCAAATGAAATCCATGATGGGACGCAACTACAGATAAAAGAGTTTGATTACAAAGTTTCATTGCTAGCAAAGTGTACAATAGGATTGGACTTCGCAGAGCCGCGATACACCCATCATTAGTTTCCTAAACCTATTACAACTACTCCTTTTTTATTTTCTAAATACTCTAGATACTAGATTTTTTATTTTTTAACATTAGAGACAAAGTGTCTGTGGTCTCAACTCTACCTGGGTGTCATATAATAAGACAATTGTCTTTTTGTCATAGACATTTTGAATGTATTTCATAATTTTATTCTATATCTCAAAGTATCTGGACCAAGACATTAGTCTTTTATTGTTGGTATGGTTTCTCTCGTTTACTAGTAAAAAGCCAACAACATAGATCATGTAAATCATGTATAACTCCCCCTAAAAAGCCATCAACATAGATCATGTAAATCATGTATAACTTTTCTGTGTTAATATAAAATTCTACTAACAGCCTTAAAAAAAAATTGTAAACAATAGGAAAAAAGGTGACGTAGTAGGATTCCAAAAATAATAAAAATTATAATTTACTGTAAGTTAACTACTTAAATACTAATATACTACACAGAAGTATAATGTCATGTGGCTTACCGTCGGGAAACCACGGTTGTAAAAAATATAATTTACTCTAAGTTAACTACTTAGATACTAATATACTACACAAAAGTATAATGTCCTGTGGCTTACCGTTGGAAAACCACGGTTGTAGTGTCCTGTGGGTTACCTTTGAGAAGCCAGGGCAACAGGGTAAGCAGTATGAAGAAAGACTTTCTATTCTGAACTTGGTCCGAGAGTAAACCAGTCAATCTTCCTTTCTCTTGTCCGAGAAGAGCTAGTCAATCTACAATTCCCTGGCCCGAGATCCACTCCTTCAACTCTGCCTCCACCTGTTCCTTGGGGATTTCCTGCCGTTTCCGGTTCATTTTTTTTTCCTCAGGGAACCAGAGCTCAAAAGCGGTAATAGCGTGAATGACATCCTTTTGCGCTCGAGTTGTACATTGGGGAGGCTTGCTTCCGGGGCGAGAGGTGGGAGCGCAAAAGCAGCTCTACGGCTCGAAGAGGTACCCGAGTAGGGATGACAGGCTTCATGACAGACAAAAAGAGGAAAACAGAGACACATGAAGAGTAAAGGGATCCGACAACATAGCTGAACCGGAGTGGGGATGTACGACAGAGAGAGAAGAGCTAGATCATAAGACCAAGAGAGGAGTGTCACGGGCTGGAAAATAGGGCTCTCTAGAGCGATAGATGAATGACTCCAGAGAGCCAAGAAGAAACCTAGCATAGACAGATTTGGATAGGCACGAGGGGAAAACTGGATAACACAGCCGAAAAAAGGAGGAATTCCAGAACGGAAACTAAGTGAAGGCGAATAGAACTGGCGCACGGGCCCATGGGTGGAGACAAATCAGCGAAAATAGGCTAACACTCACCCAGAGAGTCGTTGAAAAGGACTCAACATGGCTGGCATCTTTTCTGAAGAATTCGTTAGCAAGTAAGACAGGAAATAGCACAGTCCATTGCATATCTAGGGCTGTAAGAACCCTAATGGAGGAAAATTTGATTTGTTTCACACGGAGGAGATCCATTGTCAAGACTTAATGTCGCTACTCATAGAATAAACCACCATATACCCCCTTCTATACACTCAGCAAGGAAAGTAATCCCTCAGACCTCCACCCTCCACATGGCGGAGGCATTCAAACCTGTGCCTAACACACATAATTCCATATAAATTATTTTACTGTGCCAAACACATAATTCCAGATAAATTATTTTTTGGGCAAAGTAAAAAATTCACAAAAGTTACATGATTTTTGAAGACTTCAATTTAAAAATTATATTAAATGTCACATTTTCATTGAATAGTTTTACCAATC
>JASDQU010241488.1:80928-94920 GCA_032191745.1 Picea mariana
TAGACCCCAAAAATTTCAAATATGAGTGACACATGGTAGCCTCTCGTGCTACTAAGTTAGCATGTTGATGTCATCCTGTGCCCTGTCACTTTTATGGATGGCCATGTGGCAATGTGTGGGGATTCCATGTGGCACCTCCATTCTTCCTTTTTCTTGAAAACCTCAAACGGACATAACTTCCTCATATGACGTATGTTTGAGGTGATCCATGCATCGTAGGAAATCTCTAACCGAGATCTACGCAATAGAGTCATTTTCAAGAGAATTTGAGATCATCAATTTTTGAGTATTATGGATACTCCTTGATCACCTCATGAATGGAGAAAATGTCTCCTTGTAGTCCACTCCTTCTTTCTAGGATAACCCTCTCACCGCAAACCTCTCCATGAACTTGTCGATGCTACCATATGTAGCATTATTTATCTTGTAGAGCCACCGGTAACTCACAACTGAATTCTCCTCTAGTCTCAACACTATGTCCTAAACATATTCCTCATAGTAGTAGTGTACTCCTGTACTATGGCATCCCACAAAACCTGTTGATCTCTTTCTTCATAAAAACTAGAAGTCTTAGCATCAATGTTGATACTCATAAGTGTCGTATAGTTTGAAAGCTTCCTTAGAGGCCTTTGCTCTCTGATCACACTCCTAGGAGCCTCACCAACATTCCTCAATGTCTATAATAGTCACTTGGGTCTCCTAAAATGTATGAAATGGGTTAAATACTCATCCCCACCTAAATTTTGAGCTGTTGACTGATACTCATCCTTTGAAACCTACTTCTCCTTGTCCTTTTTCACTGCTTATAGCTCCTAAGGTCTCCTAGATTCTATGTTCTCCTTGAACTTAACATATCTACTCAAAAAAAATTTCCTTTGTGAAGGAATGAAGATTCAGTAAGCCTTTGAGGTCTCATTGTACCCCACAAATATACCCCTTTGTCTTGAAGGCTCCATGTTCATCCTCTTCTACACACGAACATGGATATATACTGGAAAACTAAAGATCCTAAAATGTCCTATATATGAATTCACTCTTGAGAATTCCTCCTTCATAGTCTTGTCCCCCAATATCCTGTGAGAACATACATTGTCGCGTTACATACCTCTACCGAAAGAAACATGGGAAACTCCTAGTCGTGTATTAGAGCCCTGGTAGACCTAATGATGGACCGGTTCTTCTCTTTACAACCCCATTTTGTTGAGGGTTATATAAGACTGTCACCTCCCTATTGATCACTTTCTCCTTGGAGAAATCATTGAAGTCATTAGAAGTATACTCTCCCTCTTTATATGACCTAAATAACTTGATCCTGTTTCATATATGGTTCTCCACCTAAGCATTGATCTCTTGAAACTGACTAAAGATCTCATCCTTGGTCTTCATAAATAAGATCTAGGTTTTTCGAGAAAAGTCATCAACAGATATCACATAAAATGACACTCCCTGTATTAATGCTACTAACATCATCCCACTCACATATGAATGTATGATATCCAAGATCCCCTTGGACTTAATCTCTCTGCTTGGAAAAGAAGCCTTGACATTCTTGTCAAGTGTACACCCTCTGCACACTCCTTGCTACTCAATACTAAACTCTAGAATACCTGCAACAATTACCCTCAGAATCAACAATGTTTTGTAGTGTAGGTGTCCCAACCTCCTCTTCCATAACTCACATAGGTTGCCACTTTAATGTACCAAATCCTGAACAGACTTGCGTTGCAACCTCTATAAAGTTCCCTCTCTAACCCCAATGACCACTTTTCTATATGAGATAGCTTTCTCTAGACATATGAGTAATTTCCCTCTCTGAAAAGTAATGGAAAAACCCTTGTCCCTCATAGCTGATATTGAGAGAAAATTTTTCTTTAGTCCTGGTACATAAAGCACATCTTGGGCAACCAATCAACCTCCTTACTCAAGTTGGAACATAACTATTCCCTCTCTCTTTAGTGCATACTTGGCATCATCACCAATATCCACATGAACATCTAAGTCCCTCTCTGTCATACTACTAAATAGCTATTTTGTTTTTGTCATATGATGATATGCACCATTGTCCAAGTACCATGCACTCCTAGTAGTTGTGCTAGTAGAAATACTAGAAACTAGTGAAAATCGTTCTCAAAATTCGTTTCAAAATCATCTAGATGTGTCTCTATTGATGTTGTTGTCCGCGTATTTATTTTTCCCTTATTCTTCACCGGACATTGAAATGCATGATTTCCATTCTTATGACATGAGAAGCACTTGATTTTACTCAAGTCCTTCTTCTTTCCTAGCTACGATGATCCTCCATCACTGCCACCCTTCTTGTGAAAACTATTTCCTTTTCCTTTCTTTTTCTTACTAACAAGATCCAAGTTCTCATCACTACTTCCCTCCTTTATTCTATTAGAATTCTGCCGAGTCTCTTCCTAAATGCAATCATCCAAAAGTCTTTTCCAATCAGGGAGATGTTCTCGAGGATGGACTCCCTTGAAAAATGGTTTCCAAGACTTGGGAAAAACATTCAATGAAACATTCATGAGCTCTACATCATATTATTTATCCCCTATGGCCACAAGATGATCATGTACCTGATTTATCCTTATGAAATAGTTGGTAACATTTTCAAATATAGACATACACAGATCTAAGTTTATTTCTTAAGACCATGTTCCTATTCATGTTATTTCTCTGGAATAAACCTAGAAAGGAATCAAACATCTCCTTGACCATATTCTTCTTGGATACGTGATGAATTAGATGATCCTTCACTGAATCCAAGATAACCCTCTTAAATTTGATCTCCTCCTTTTCATGAGCTACCAAAGATGCTGAAAATGTTAGTGAAACAACTACTTTGTCCACTAACTTCCAAAGTTCATACTCCTTTAATGCCAAAGTAACTCTTACTTTCTAAGATAGCAAGTTGGATGCTCCATCCCATCTGTCTTATACTCCCATACGTGTTCATTCCATCCCTTAGACCTGATAAATTGGCCTCAAAATAACCTGCTACTGAAATTTCCCCTACACTGACCTGTACAAACTTGTACGCACTTGTCACCACTGAAACTCGTGTATGTACATGAATTTCCTTGCTTAAACCTGTCTATGTATGTGTTTGTTCTTACTGCAACACGTGTATATGATATTTTATCCAAAGAAACCTCCTTATGTATGAAATTGTTCATTCTTCAATATGCGTACAAGTTCATACGACTACAAAACCCTAGTTTTGTCTCAGTACTATTGTTTCCCTAAACTCCAATGCTTGATTTATTCATGTTGGTTATGGATCTGCTTTGATCTCTTGTAGATATGAAACATCTATTATCAATTGCCATGGATCTGAGAGCTATCTTCCTCTCAGAGAAACTTCTTTGATACCATGTTGAAATCCCCTTACTATGGCACCTAGGTATCTTGTTATATATTGATTTCCTTGTCGTAAATCAAATTAACAACTATGATACCATGTTGAAATTCCCTTACTATGGCACCTAGGTATCTTTATATATAGTGATTTCCTTGTTGTAAATCAAATTAACAACTCACAAAGCAACATACACTTGCTGGAATATTCAACTCAAATAAAGATAGGGAAATCAATATTGGAAAAAAAAATCTCAACCACAATACACAAAGATATTGTGTCCATCAACTAAGCTTATCATTCAAATAACTTCAATGCTTACAAGGGCTTCCGTACCTAGGAAAATGGCCCATAAATAAATACAAAAAACTATAGTCAATACATGCAAACCCTAGCAATATATTGCGTTGTTGTATGACCTTTTACTTTTACGCATCCTGAGATGTACGCACGTTTCTTTAAGAAAACCTATGTATATGTTCTTGTCTCCACTGAAACCAGCATACATGATCCAAATTTAGAAGCGCAATAAACTGATTAACAAACCGAATACAATAAACATATATACATGAATAACAACATAGATATCCAATGAACAATATCTTCTATTGAATAAATGAAATAGGATGAAATTGTAAAACTCCAGAACTGAAACACTTACTCGAATGGTGTTATTTATCTATGAGAAGAGATGTGGCCGCTACACACATCCGTTTGAGAAAAATGATTACAATGAGGCTCCAAAGGCCTTTTTGATATTACTCATGAATTCCAAAACTCTAGACATTCAAAAACCTAACCCTAGGAGGTCAAACTCCAAAGGTCATGTGGGCCCCTATGGGTAAGTTGGTACCTCAACTTCTCGAGGTCATAAAGTTTTCATATGACCTTTGTTTTAGGCGCCTAATAGACCGTTGGAAATTTATTATAGAGAACTACACATTACAAAATGAAACTATGACTCTATCTATAGTTTGACTCTGGCGAGCCAAAAAAACATTGCTTAGGTTTCCAAAAGGACCTTGGAAGTACAAAAAGATGTGATGACATGAAAAAATACAAAATAATCATGTTGGATTAGGTGAGAGGCTGCCAGTTTCCACCTGGAAGACGTGTAGGGATTCATACAACCCCAAAAGTGTAGAACCTACAATTACAAAGAAGTAAAGAAGAATGTGTTGACCTAAAAACTGAGAAGAGGAGGTAGTTGTAATAGGTGGGTGGCCACCAATATCTGCCTCGATCAATCCTCCCCCCTTATGAATCAATGGTATCCATTGCGTTTAGTTCCTCCATCAGGTGAGGAAACTTCTATTGGATTTGGCCCCGAGTCAGCCACTTTCCTTGGTGTAGGAGATTCCCTACCTCGACAACCCGATAAATCTGGATCCTCTACTGGCGAGTGCCCTTGACCTATGTGTCCACTATCTGATCAGTAGATGCATGTTCCATGCACTCAAGGTTGAGCTATTTTAGCGTCAGTTGTTATGTGATCTCTGAGGTGTCCAATAATGGTGGAGAATATGGCCGAAAAGGGTCCACATTAAACAATAGGTGCAAGCCAAGAAACGATGGAGTGTTGATCTCAAAAGAATTATTACCCAAAACCTTGTTGATGGTGTAAGGTCCATAGCGAAGTGGGCAGAGCTTCCGATGGACACCTGTAAGATGCTCTGTCTACAAGTGTAACCATACCTTGCCTCTAACCTGAAACTGGTGTGGTACCCTATGTTGATCATGGCGCTACTTTTACTTAGCATTGGCTTTGTGCAAAAAATCCTGGACCTATTCGTGGATGTGTTGAATTTGCTCAATGAATCTGGTGGCTTTGTCAGTCACAGACTGAACATGGGAAGAGTATGTCTATGTGGTTTCTAGAGGTAGTACAACTTTAATGGAACCCAAGGGTTGGAATCCCAGTCCCACCTAAAATGGTCTATATTCAGTGGAGCTATGGAGAGCCTTGTTGTAACTGTGTTGAACATAGGGGAGACTCTCATCCCATGTACATAGATTCTTAGATTTGTACATGCACAGGATGTCCAAAATCATCCGATTGATGACCTTTGTTTGGTCGTCTATTTGGGGGTGGAAAGTGGTGGATTTACTAAGATTGGTGTCCAACGGTGACTAGAAATGGTGGAGTGTTGATCTCAAAATCATTGTTACCCAGAACCTTTTTGATGGTGTAAGGCCCATCACGAAGTGGGCAGAGCTTCCTATGGGCACCTGTAAGATGCTCCTTCTACAAGTGTAACCATACCTTGTCTCCAACCTGAAACTGGTGCAGTACCCAAAGTTGATCATGGTGCTACTTTTACTTAGCATTGGCTTTGTCTAAAAGCTCCTGGACCTATTCACGGATGTGTTGAATTTGCTCAATGAATATGGTGGCTTTGTCGATCTCAGACTGAACATGGGAAGAGTATGTCTATGCGGTTTCTAGAGGTAGTACAACATCAATGGAACCCAATGGTTGGAATCCCTGTCCCACCTAAAATGGGCTATGTTCGGTGGAGCTATGGAGAGCCCTGTTGTAACTGTGTTGAACATAAGGGAGACTCTCATCCCATGTACACGGATTCTTAGATTTGTACATGCATAGGATGTCCACAATCATCCGATTAACGACCTTTGTTTGGTAGTCTATTTGGGGGTGGAAAGTGGTGGATTTACTGATCTTGGTGTCCAATGGTGACTAGAGACTTGACAAAAATGTGATGAGGAACCCACTATCCCAGTCGGAGATGATCGTCTATGGTATCCCAAAATGGACCCCCACTTGTTCAAAGAAGATATTGGTAGTATCTGTCACTGTGATGTTCTTCTTGCAGGCTGTGAAGATGGCCATCTTCGAAAATCGATAAATGACCACAAATACACAATCATTTCCTTTCTTGGTGGACGGAAGGCCAGACATGTAATCCATCAAGATGGATTCCCAAGGTTTCTCTAGGGTAGGAAGAGGGGTGTATAAGCCTTGCTTCTTGATGGTTGGCTTGGAAATGGCACAAGAAGTGCAAGATATGATATACTTGCTGACATCTTGTAGAAGTTTTTTCCAATAAAAATGTTTCTGGAGAACGACCACAAATTTATCCATGCCAAAATGTCTTGCCACCCGACTGTAGTGGGATTCCAAAATCATCTTTGCATGCTCTCTTTCAGGAACACAGAGATGGCTCAGATGGCATAAAAACCCATCCTAAATGTGAAAATCAGTGGCAGTCACGCCTGTACCCAAGAGTTGATAGGTGGTGGCAAAGTCTGTATCTTGTTGATAAAGTTGAGGCCACTAAGATGCCTCATGTCCACAAGAATGGATCACAGTGGTGATTGCAGCTACAGGAGTTCAACTGAGGCAGTAAACGAAACGATTTGTGCTCCCTGTCTTATACTTGATGTTGAGATGGAACTGCTGCAGGTAGGTGGACCACTTCTAATGGCAGTTGTTTTTCTACTTCCCCTATGTATGTATGAACTATAAAGGCTTGTGATCAATGTGAATGATTGTATCCTTTCCCAGAATGTAATGTTTCCATTGACAACAATCTTTTATAATGGAATATATTTCCTTGTCATAGGTGGGGTATTTTTGGGCAGTATCTGAGAGTGTCTCACTATGGTATTCCATCGGATGACTATGCTGAGTGAGAACTATGCCTACAACAGAGTCAAATGCATCAATCTCAATATCGAACAATTGTTGCAGATCAGGAAAGGAGGGTACTGAAGCTGAGCACAAGTGATGATTCAGATCATCAAATGCTTGTTGTTGTTCCTTTCCCCACACAAAATTTTCCTTGCCACTGCCATTGTTCACGTGGCTAACGACCCATGAAATATGGGAGAATCCCAACATGAACCGTCAGTAGAAATTGGCCAGCCCCAAGAAGCTTTGAATCTCAGTTAGTGTGATCGGGGCTGGCCAGTCACGGATGACTTGGATCTTAGTAGAATTGAGATGTACCACATGCTCATCAAGAATGTATCCCAAGTGTTGGACCATGGTCATGCCAAAGGAACATTTTTCCAAGTTGGAATATAGTTTGTGCTACCGCAGAGTGCTCAAAACCTACTGAATATGTCGCATGTACTCCTCCCAAGTTTTGTTGAAGATGAGGATGTCATCCAAATATACCACCACAAAAGAGTTGGTGAAGGGTCGCAATACATCATCCATCAACCTCATGAAAGTGGTCAGTGCATTTGTTAGTTCAAAGGGCATGACCAACCATTTGAAGAGACCTTCTTTAGATTCAAAAGTTGTCTTCCAGACATCAGTTGGCTCGATGGGAACCTGGTGGTAGCTAGACTTTAGGTCAATCTTGCTGAAGAAATTTTCCCCCTTTAGTTGGTCAAGAAGGTCATCAATTATGGGAATTGGGTACTGGTTTCTGACTGTGATTTTGTTTAATGATCTGTAATCAATGCATAGTTTCCAGGTCCCGTCCTTCTTCTACTCCAGTACAATCATACTTCCACAAGGGGAGGAGTTGGGTCTAATGTGCCCCTTTTGAAGAAGCTCTTGGATCTGACGCTTGATTTCGTCATTTTCCATTAGCGAGTGACGATAGACTGGTCCATTAGGAAGAGGTGCACCGGGGGTTAGATCAATTGGATTCTTGACTTGGAAGTGCATCAGTACCCCGATGGGTGAGGAGAAGATGTCTCTATACTCTTCCACGAGCCCTTCCACTTGCTTCTGCTGCAAAGAGAGGCTCTATGTAGATGCCACCGATGTGGCAACGACCTTCCGCTTACTGTGAGAAAGGATTACAAAGAAGAAGAACTTCTCGGTCTGTGAAATGACGTTACTGCATTACTTAGGAGATATTATAGAAATAGCGGTAGGTGGCGCTACCTCTGGTATCCTGTAAAATTTCCTACCCAAAGTAATAATAACACTGCGGAATCTAGACTCATACAAAACATTACGCTTCCAAAAATATGGTTGTCCTAAAAGAACATAACAAACTTCAAGGGGAGAAATATCACACAACACCCAATATTTGAAGGGCTTGATCCTGTAGGGAAGATGACATTGTTGGCTGACACAAGGATCTCTTCCTTGGTGAAGCCAACCGATGGTGTAGGACTGTGGGTGCAGTGTCATCGATAGGTCCAACTGCTTGATGACCTCTCCTGAGATCGGGTTCTTCTTACTGTCGTTATCGACAATTAAATGAAGCAGAGCCCCCTTTATCCACATCTGTGAGTGAAAGAGGTGTAACTTTTGCATACACCTCTGTTTTAGGCGCGTGATAGCCCGTTGGAAAGGTATTTTAGAGAAATGCACATTACCCTGTCAAACTCTAACTCCATCTACAGTTTGACTGTGGCGATAAAAAAAAAACATTGTTTAAGCCTCCAAAACGGCCCTGGAAGTACAGTAAGATGTGCTAACATGAAAACATAGAAACTGAGCTAGTAGGATTAGGCGAGAGGCCACCAGCTTCCACCTGGCAGATGTGTAGGGCTTCATACAACCCCAAAATTGTAGAACCCACAATTACAAAAAAGTACAGAAGAATGTGTTGAACTAAAAACTGACAACAGGAGACAGATAGAATAGGTGGGTGGCCACCAATATCCACCTGGATCAATACACCCACTCAAATACTATACAAAACTTCATACGGTGCAAAACTCTTGTTGTGGCTCCAATCAGCTGAAACCCACTTGCCACTGCCCCTATTCTACTTTCTCCCTGACCCGACCTCTAGATGGAAGTACTCCACCTGTCCAAGATCTCCTTGAATCAAAGTCCTTCGTGATCCAACTTTTTTTGTATCAACTGTCTCTATCTCATTCACTCTAGCCTTGCTTTTATAAGATTCAGTTATAAACTAACACTAATCTCCAAAGTGATTGATGGTTGAGATTACTTCTCACCTCACTTGAGATCAATGACTATTATTTAATTCAGTAATGCTAATCAAGGCATTTCTTTAAATAAAACTCAACTCTTTAATAAAATAACTTTACTTTAATAATTCTTTTAATTAAAGTAACGTCTCAAGGTAGAAGGCTTTGGAATGCTTCCACACCTCTCGACACTTAGACCCATGTAAAAATACCTATCTGATGCTACAAACATCAACATATCAACGACTTTAAATCTATAAATCCTTGTTGCATATTTTTCTGCAGTTGTAACTTCCATGAGGTGAAACCCCTTCACCTTTTCCATCTTAGGTAGTGGAGTTGATGCCGGTAGATTAGTTAGTGAATCCTCTACCTAATGGCATATCATTTTAACCATTTCGATTTCATGTATTTTTTGTTTATTTTATTTTAAAACTTACTCTTTAATTTGTTTTTATGTATTTCCATATGTAATGTGAGAAAAAATAGTAGAATAAAAATTGAAATATGTGGGGTGGGGTCCCTATGGATGTTTCCTCCTTAAAAGAGTATTTTTTTTTCAATTACCTAAATGATAAGTCCTTAGATCGGGTAATAGGGACTTGATGAGTGGCTCTCTAGGTATTCAGGAGGTTGTCCTCGTTTTGAAACTCATGCCTACACTTGGTTGGCTCTTCACTACATCGTAGAATGCAGGGTTTAGTAACAAAATGTGCAAATGATTTGGGAGATTACTCCACTACTACGATGGTAAATCACCTAGTACAAGGGATGTTCTAGATTCTTTTGACACTCAACTTGAGATTGAATGCTTCGTGATTTGATGGGATGTAGAGATGGGATGTCCACATTAGCTTACATGACAACTTTAGGCCTCCACCAGGGGATAGATTCGAACTTTCACAGTGTCATTCAAAGCTAGGGGGCAGAACCTGGAGCTTTGTGTGATCACTAATTCTGTGTGTTTATTCAGAGTGTTAATATGGACAGGGGTGGCCCTAGGGGAAAAGGTCACAAATTTAGAGGATCGTATCTTGTCATGCGGGCTCAATATGGAGCATAGGAGTATGAGGGTGTTTTTCAGTCTCAAAGTCCACGAGAGATTAAGTTGAGATGGAGCTAATTGAAGAAGAGACCCGATTGAAAAGACATTTCATCCTAGATGAGGAAGTGGATGCAACAATTTACCTTTGGATTTCAGACACTGGTATCTCCAAGACCAGGGAAACAAAATATCATAAAATTGTGGATCTTTACTGGCAAATGAAATCCATGATGGGACGCAACTACAGATAAAAGAGTTTGATTACAAAGTTTCATTGCTAGCAAAGTGTACAATAGGATTGGACTTCGCAGAGCCGCGATACACCCATCATTAGTTTCCTAAACCTATTACAACTACTCCTTTTTTATTTTCTAAATACTCTAGATACTAGATTTTTTATTTTTTAACATTAGAGACAAAGTGTCTGTGGTCTCAACTCTACCTGGGTGTCATATAATAAGACAATTGTCTTTTTGTCATAGACATTTTGAATGTATTTCATAATTTTATTCTATATCTCAAAGTATCTGGACCAAGACATTAGTCTTTTATTGTTGGTATGGTTTCTCTCGTTTACTAGTAAAAAGCCAACAACATAGATCATGTAAATCATGTATAACTCCCCCTAAAAAGCCATCAACATAGATCATGTAAATCATGTATAACTTTTCTGTGTTAATATAAAATTCTACTAACAGCCTTAAAAAAAAATTGTAAACAATAGGAAAAAAGGTGACGTAGTAGGATTCCAAAAATAATAAAAATTATAATTTACTGTAAGTTAACTACTTAAATACTAATATACTACACAGAAGTATAATGTCATGTGGCTTACCGTCGGGAAACCACGGTTGTAAAAAATATAATTTACTCTAAGTTAACTACTTAGATACTAATATACTACACAAAAGTATAATGTCCTGTGGCTTACCGTTGGAAAACCACGGTTGTAGTGTCCTGTGGGTTACCTTTGAGAAGCCAGGGCAACAGGGTAAGCAGTATGAAGAAAGACTTTCTATTCTGAACTTGGTCCGAGAGTAAACCAGTCAATCTTCCTTTCTCTTGTCCGAGAAGAGCTAGTCAATCTACAATTCCCTGGCCCGAGATCCACTCCTTCAACTCTGCCTCCACCTGTTCCTTGGGGATTTCCTGCCGTTTCCGGTTCATTTTTTTTTCCTCAGGGAACCAGAGCTCAAAAGCGGTAATAGCGTGAATGACATCCTTTTGCGCTCGAGTTGTACATTGGGGAGGCTTGCTTCCGGGGCGAGAGGTGGGAGCGCAAAAGCAGCTCTACGGCTCGAAGAGGTACCCGAGTAGGGATGACAGGCTTCATGACAGACAAAAAGAGGAAAACAGAGACACATGAAGAGTAAAGGGATCCGACAACATAGCTGAACCGGAGTGGGGATGTACGACAGAGAGAGAAGAGCTAGATCATAAGACCAAGAGAGGAGTGTCACGGGCTGGAAAATAGGGCTCTCTAGAGCGATAGATGAATGACTCCAGAGAGCCAAGAAGAAACCTAGCATAGACAGATTTGGATAGGCACGAGGGGAAAACTGGATAACACAGCCGAAAAAAGGAGGAATTCCAGAACGGAAACTAAGTGAAGGCGAATAGAACTGGCGCACGGGCCCATGGGTGGAGACAAATCAGCGAAAATAGGCTAACACTCACCCAGAGAGTCGTTGAAAAGGACTCAACATGGCTGGCATCTTTTCTGAAGAATTCGTTAGCAAGTAAGACAGGAAATAGCACAGTCCATTGCATATCTAGGGCTGTAAGAACCCTAATGGAGGAAAATTTGATTTGTTTCACACGGAGGAGATCCATTGTCAAGACTTAATGTCGCTACTCATAGAATAAACCACCATATACCCCCTTCTATACACTCAGCAAGGAAAGTAATCCCTCAGACCTCCACCCTCCACATGGCGGAGGCATTCAAACCTGTGCCTAACACACATAATTCCATATAAATTATTTTACTGTGCCAAACACATAATTCCAGATAAATTATTTTTTGGGCAAAGTAAAAAATTCACAAAAGTTACATGATTTTTGAAGACTTCAATTTAAAAATTATATTAAATGTCACATTTTCATTGAATAGTTTTACCAATCTTTATAGACTCACTCAATGTTTTTTAAGTCTAGATGATGTTAATGTAACAAAAATCTCTATTGATTTGGGTCATATAATGAACTATGAAGTACGAGCTTCAGCCTTCAACGCTGTTTTGAGATGACAGAGATAGGATGCTGTTTTGAGATGATAGACATTGGATTCTTCGATCTGAGATGATGATATAGTATCACTCAAAAGTGTACTATATATTTCATTCATAGATTTCACATGAAAGATGGGAAGGATATAATAACTTGAACAGTTGAGGTATATTATGGGTACATACTAGCTTGAGGTTTAACGTTGCAAGGACAACTTTTTTAAGCTTGTTATACAGAATTACATGGCTCGCAACATTTAGGAATGTTGTAGTAGGTGAATTAGCAACATTCAGAAATGTTGTAGTAGGTGAATTATAGGTTGCTGGATTTGAATGTAAAGTGAATTATAGGTTGTTGGATTTGAAGGCAATTGAGATCTGATGGTTTATAATCCACCTACCTACAACTGCATTCAATGATACTTAACAAGCTGAATATTGGATGCAAAATTACATGGCTGACAACATTCAAGAATGGTACAACTGCATTCAATGATACTTAACAAGCTGAATATTGGCTGCAAAATTACATAGCTGACAACATTCAGGAATGGTGCAGTAAGTGAGTTATAGGCTGTGGGATTTGAAAGCAATTGAGTTATAGGCTGTGGGATTTGAAAGCAATTGAGATCGAATGGCTTATAATCCACCCACCTACCTACAGCAGCATTCAATGATAAGTAACAAGCTGGATATTGTCTGCAGAATTACATTGGGGTAAAGATTTTGATAATATGCAATAAGCAATATTTTAATGCTTTTCCATCCAGAGGTAGGATATCGTACAGTTATTGCCGCACAGACATCAACATCGATTGTAGCCATTTTTGAAAAATCAGGATTACCATAACATCATCCTAATACTACTATGACAATCAGAGACGCGCTATTTAATTCAAATCAAACGAAAACCAAAGTTGTCCAGTCGATGACAAACTGGCCAATAACTTCACTAAAGTTGTGATAGAGGTTCAGTTTCTAAAAGTCCGATCTCTATTAGGGTTAAAAGCAATTTTCTGAAGGCGAAATTAAAGAGGATTTTAGAGTGGATAGCTATCCCAGCAAGACTAATCTTGGCTTATCTAGAAATCCGTCGGTAGTTATTGTGCTACAGCAAATAGATATACTATTAGAAATTTTTAATAAATATTAGAACTTCTACCAAATAAAAGCAGTATTACTCTATCGTTTGGGTATGTCTCTTGAAGGTATTAATCAAAATCTTGAATCATTTTTCCTCTCATAGAAGTTTCTATATGTGTGTGAAATGAAATGAAAACTTTATATGTTTCTTGAAACTATTGATCAAAATCTTGAATCTCGTTGGTTTTAGGAAAATTTTCTGTCACTGTTTAAAATGAATATGGATAAGTCAATAAATGAATATAGCCTACTCCATTTACAAAGTAACATACAAGGAGATCTTCCCACCGTAGGCTATAAGAGCCCGGGCTTCTATAAGTGTAAATTTTACACCTTTAAAAATA